>JAPFQT010000163.1:300000-481474 GCA_027627225.1 Congeria kusceri
TGAACTAGAAACAAGAGTGTTTGAAAAGTCCACCAATTGTCACCAATACGTTGAGTTTTCTTCCTGCCACCCTAAATCATGCAAGGCAGGAATACCATTCAGTCAAGCCAAAAGGTATCGAAGATTAGCGTCTGACACTGAACAATTCAAACGAGACTGCGATAACATCCGTGAACATTTCAAGGACGCAACTACCCAGATGATATTGTGAACCAGGCTATATTTAGTTTGGCAGCCGAATTCCCAATGGATGAAGCACTGCAACCTGTTACAAAAACTGACACTAACATTATACCCTTTGTTTGCACTTACAATCCATCTCTACCGAATATAGGAAAGACAATCAACCAATACTGTGGACTTTTGAAAAATTCTTCAAAATAGAGTGTTCGAGACATTTATAATTGTAAACTTGTTATAGCTTACAGACGCCCATGTAATTTACAAGATTTATTACTGCATTCTAAATTGAACTATTCTGCTGGTACCAATTGTCAAGTTTCAAAATGTTGTAGACCCCGTTGTTCCCACTGTTGTTATATCACTGAATCTGATGAATTCTCTAGCAGTACTTTGTGCAAAGAGTATCAAGTTTAACATAATTTATCGTGTTCATCTACAGATGTCATTTACCTTATAACATGTAAAAAATGTAAATCACAGTATGTTGGACAAACTCATCAAAAATGTAGTGTTAGAATCAATAGCCATAAGTTTGATATCAAACATTATCCAGACACAGTTACTTCTCTATCGGAACATTTCAATTATAATGGCCAATCTATTGATAACTTTTCATTTATGCCGATTGATAAAGTTAATAACAATTGGCAGCGACTTTTAAAAAAACTGAGTGGATGTATAAACTTAGCACCATCATGCCTAATGGTATGAACACAAAATTACGTTACTAATAGTTGTATTGTCTCAGGTGTACGTATGACATATATATAGTTCATACTGGTATTTATTAACACGTTGCTCTATTTGCATTTTACATGAATGGTGTATCTTTTGTGAATCCTATATATCGTAATAAGTACGCCAAATTATGTGCCATGTATTATGACGTCATGACGTCATTATAACGTCGTCTTTGTCATAACATGTTACCTGAAGAAGGCGTTTCAGCTGAAACGTTGTGATTAAATAAAATAGCTATGTTTGAAGTTTGACTTCTTCATAAAATATATATTAAACAATGATGACAAATTCCTACAGTAACACTATAATATACTATACTACTATATAGTTATTGAAACTCATGAAAAGTGGCTCTTGCAAGGTTTAGAACGTAATTAAAAACATGTATACACCAATATTTTCGTGAACAAACGAATGTGTCACTCATGTCACATGAATCAAATAAAAACATAACAGTTTTTTTACTAGTTTGCAGAATGTTCAGTATTGGGAGTCGCTATAACAATCCACATTCGGTTCTACTTTGCAAAACCTCTCAAAATTTCGCTTAACAGTTAAGAGTCGATATTTAATTTACATTTGGAATATGTCTCCCAGAAGATGATCAAGCAGAACTCATGCAGGCGCTCGTTATCAGCCATCTCGAGCACTACGGTTTCTTTATTTAAATATCTTAATGGTCAAAAATAAGTAATTGCAGATCACTATGGCTGCAATCGCCCAGGTCTGCCTGTCCCTTTAATACATAGATATCTCACCTGTTATACTCAATTATATTATTCACCAGAATTAAATAACATTTTACTTGTGGTTTCCGCTTCTGCCTATCCAGGTCCGGGCATCAAGGCTTAACCCGTTGGGCGTACATTAAATATACACGGTAGGTAAGACAGCCATACACCGCTGCTAACTTAGCGCCTTTCCCGGGAACAATGCGGCAGAGAGAAATAGGACCACTTCCAGCAGGAGCTCTTGAAGCTCCCGCGGTGGACTGCCCAGTTCAGGCATAACGGTAATGTTTCGCCGCTCGTGTGCCACGATACGGTTTGACTATGTGAACTATATTAATGCGTTTCTCGGGAACATTGCGGCCAAGAGGGGTCGGACCACTTCCGGCAGGAGCAATTTAGGTTCCCGCGGGTTCCTGTTTAGATCAGGGCATCGATCCTCGAACCGTTTGGCGTATATAAATTGGGCTCCATGAGACATTTTGCCTATATATCAACATGAATATATATGGTTAGTAAGGTAGCGTTGCGCCATTGCTCACTTAGCGTCTTTATCGGACATGGAGGCGTCAGGCTACATCCAATAGGAGCGCTCGAGGTTTCCGCGAATGTCTGTTCAGGTCCGGGCATCGTAGTTCGAATCACCGGCAATAAACAAATTGTGAGGGAAGAAACGTTTTCACTGTACCGGAGGTCCCCGCAGCACTAGTAGTAAATTGCGCCATTTATTGGTTTACGTATTAAACTAAAATGCGTGATCACAGCCCCTGAAACGTGCTGATGGTTTCTGATATACGCGTAAAATTAAACATGCACTATTTAATCAATATTTAATTCTATAGCGATAAGAAGGATATTTTGGGCATATATGGTTTCAAAACGTGTCACATTTGTTGCATATTTTCGATATATCAAATTAAAGCTATTTAAAACATGCTGTAACTAACGATCAAGAAATTGATTTAATGTACGCTGTTGAACGTTTACAATTTCCTTTACAATTCTATTTCAGCAAATGATTTAAAAATATCAAAATCTAGTTTCTGTATTCACATACATGTATTTTGTAAATACTTATTCAAACTTGAGACATGTTACAAGAGATCTCAAATTATTTGTATTATTTTAATTTAGAAATTATTAAATATATAATAGCAGAACAATAAGTTCATGACATTAGGTAATTTAATTACTCGTACAATTCATTATTTGAGTGTCGTCATCAATTGAGTACCAAGTTTAAAAGTTTTATAGGGTTTCACGAAAAAACTTTAGATTGAAATATTCAACTAACTTTACTTTATCCTTGATTGATATATAAAAAATCAATCGACCTTTGAATTAAGCATACTATGCAATAATTGTATTAACACTTTAATATTATAACTAGCTGAATCAAAATGTACAGCATCGGTCAAGCTGTATCACAGGTTCTACTATACTTATCATGCGTTTAAACAATGGAATTCTAATCATTTATATACTAAATAACATACTTCAATCAGTAATACATTACGTAGATTGAGGGAATACACATTTTAAGACAAAATAAAAATAATCCCATTTAAAAACGTGGGAAAATGTTCCCATTTTAAAAGTGGGAAAATGTTTTCCACTTTCAGAAGTGGAAAAACAACCCAGTGGGATAGTTCAAAATTTTGTAATTAAGAAAACGCTTATTTAAATACTCAGAAATATTAAACAATACAATGTTTTAACTAGCCCAAGATGTTTCTTTCAGTTATTAAATAATATATCATTTTTCTAATCATAATTTTCTAAAGAAAATTAGTGCAAACAGTTTAAAAACGCTAAATATGCGTATATATTCATAAAGAAAAATATTTGAAAACATAAAAAATCCCATGGGATTGTTTTTCCACAACCAATGTGGAAAAAAACATGGGAAAAAATAAAATATAACGTTGGGGAAATTAACATCCCATGGGAAAATTTTAAAATCCCATGGAAAAGCCAATTTTGCACATAAATTTCATAATGAAAGAAATGCATTTTTTGTGTGAAAGACATCAATTATATATAACAATTAAACACTTTAACGCATACTTTATTTAAAAAAGTAAAATCTGAAAGAAAAATGGTAATTTAGTTTGCGAAATTTCGGTTTCGCAAAGTTTTTCCGGTGGCCGTTGAGATGTCAACTAAAGCAGTAAAATCCTAAATTTAAAAGCTACTCAGAGGAATGTATTAAAACAATATATCTAGATAATTCTGGTGACGATAAAGCGTTTAATTCTAATGAAATTCATGTCAAATGTAGAACCATTGCTAAAATGGAAAGATCTATCCGCGGAGTTGGACATTATGCATCAAACAACTCAAATACTCTGAAATGTTAACACAAACAACACTAAACAGATGATTTAAGTCTTTAAATTGAGACATCAAAAGGAAATCATTCGCTCCTCAGCTAAAGCTGTAAGAAAAGTGGACTACTATTCAGTTTGGTTAAAGCACTGTGAAAAAAATACACCATATTAAAGATACGTTAAATAAGATCACATTTTGGATAATACAACTTCCATACTAAGCCACAGGCTTAAACGACGATTCTCCAACATTTAAAACAATCTTTAAAAAAACTAACGCCAATCAACCAGGTGCCAACACCCCGTGGACACTAACTGAACGCGCGCAGCGCACCAAAACGTTAAGTGAAATAGACACTGTCATGACATCCAAGTCAAACATTCCGAGGACTATGTGGGCAAAGCACACCGACAATGAAAATAAACGCCTGACACGGAAACTAATGGAAAATAACAACTTGCCCATAATATCGGCCACTAATTACCAAAATAGGAAACCACGAGCAGCCATACGTTTAACACACTCCGTTACAATCTGCGGTGTAATACCTGATGCTTTACTTAAAGTCTCTCGCCATTTGCGGTCTCAGTCAACCTTTCCGTCGCAACAAAATGATACGACACTTGCTATTTATTAGAACATTCTACAGCAACAATTCGATGTACAAAGTCAGCAAATAATTGCACACATAACAGTTCAGTTACAAATATCAAAGCATGTATCTAACGACTTGGCATGTTCAATCCAGCGAGCTGTGGTCGCACATTAATGGGCAATACTATCTGGAGTATATGCTTAGTATGGAAATAATGCATACATATTATTACGAAAATCGAAATTTATTTTGGACTGCTTTTTATAAATATCCTTAAATAAAGCAAATTTTACAAATATTACTAATTGTGTGTGTGTGTGTTTTAAATAGTTTGTATAATGAGTAATGTCTAACAAGGCGTTAGAGTGTTTATTTAATTTTATCATAATATACAGTACACACTGCAAATCATCAAGACGTTATATGTACTTGAAAAACACTTTATAATGCACCTTTAACTCAGACTATAAATTAATCAAACGCATACAGGTTAGATACCAGTAAATCATTGTGTATCCCTCCGTGTTCCATTCGAAAGTAGTGCCTATTACTAAAGAGTTCCTGCTCGCTTCTGGCATAAAAGCTATTAAGCAATCTCAGACATGCCTTTTTATGGTTATTTCTTATATCCCATTTGTGTCTGGAACATTATGGTGTATTTCAGTGGAAGCTAACTTGAAAGGTGAACTTGTGGGGTGTGTTTACTGTGGTATGGGGCTTTTGTCGAAATGTAACTGCCAAAACCCTGTTTTTTACCGGTGTCTACATTCAGGTGAGATTCCTTTTCTTCGAAGTAACATGACATATCGTTTTTATTGCATTTTTGCAGAGGAAAGATTCATCTTTTAACTGATATCATGCTTGCACAATCTGAAATAAAGAAAATGCTAGAAAAATGCCTGGCAAGTTCGCCGTTTTATAATGGGATCTTCGGGAATTGGAATTACTGGTATCTAACCTACATATTAATGAAGCTAATGCATTTTACTACAAGTCCAGAAAGGCTTATTAGATCGGACCATCCCTGGCATCAGACGTCATTGTAGAAATAGTATATAGTCATTATTTGTGGAGTTAGTTATTGTCTATTTGTTATACATTTCCACTAAAATGCAACGCATAATTATTTACACTATTCACTACAAATTAAATGGGCATATCGATGGTATATCGCATAAATATAGACACATACTACTTCGATATATTCCAATTTTTCTCCAGTAAATTATTTTTTTGCAGCAATAACGTCAATCAAACCTAAGTATATTAAAATATGCGCAAGCTATTAGCACCGTAAATACCACTTTATTTTCCAAATCCACTGTATAATAAATGTAAGTTGACGGTTAACGATCTTTTAAATCATAAATGCTTATTGCAAAACAAACACACTGTGTATTCAGATAACAATGTTTATATTTACCTCGTCTTCCTCAGAATCGTATTTGTTCTCCATATCCTATTATAAATAAAATACATTTTGAAAAATTGTCATTAATAATAATGCAAAGGAACATTTAAACTTTAGTTGTCCCCGGAAATACTGTATGTAGTCGATGTAAATAAAGTTCAAGCGCGCGTAAACAGCGATTAACAGCGTTTGTTTAATAAAACCCGGTCGCCATTTTGTAAACGGTTATCGATTAAGTCATGTGTTCATATTTACAATATAACAAGTTCAACCAAATGTCCAAATCAAATCTGAATCAAGTCAATAATATTCATCAAACCATAAACGAAACACATATTAATTGAAATAACGCACACTAAACGTATTAAGAAATAGTGAGTACGCTCTTGTGATTTCATACCCTGCATGTTGCCACGATACAAATAAAAGCATCAACCTTGTATCCGACTGAATGTTAACGGACTGATTTGCATTGCACACCCCGAAAGCGGTAACATTAACGCTTAACCTCCATGTCGATATATGTGCACAAAACAAACACGAATCGAAACGAAAAATGACGACCGAATGTGTGGGTGGTGAATTTTTATCATGTGCACCGGTATTCTTTACCACATGTTGTCCATCGCTACATAAAACTTGTTAGTTGGGTAGTTCTATGTGAAGCACCTTGTACACGATCCCGCGATTTAACGTCTCATGCGAAACACTAATTACAAGGTTATGGTGTGGCGGGGGATCAAACCTGCGCCCCCCCCCCTCATGGGTTGTGAAGCCTTTGCTTTGCCATTAGACCACGGGTACCCTACTAGGACGGCAGACTAGAAATATACTAGTCTTATATAGCAAACACGACGCATGCACAAAATGTTGTTTACATTATAATTTCCGGGGACCTTTACAGTACAAACTACAGATTAATACATGTATACATATTATAGAAGACAGCAGAAGAATGTAGCAAATATTTTTTTCCGACAACGTAGATGCATTAATTATTTCAACATTCAATATATAAGCTCTTTACACTGATTCTAATAATGCGTATTAATAAACTTTCGTCGATTATAT
The DNA here is from genome assembly GCA_027627225.1 of Congeria kusceri. NCBI lineage: Eukaryota > Metazoa > Mollusca > Bivalvia > Myida > Dreissenidae > Congeria > Congeria kusceri. The sequence continues at coordinate 307,061 of JAPFQT010000163.1, forward strand.
TTTTATATTGTTTTAAATAGTTTGCAAAATAAAAATATAATCGACAAACGGTGAAATTTTCGTACTTGGACAATACTTGATTTTACTTTCACGTGGGCTCGTGTCTTCATATCGAGTTGTATTTTGGTTATTTGACCCTTTATTCGCGAGAGGTTCAAGCTGTGTTTAAACAACAACAAAATATGTTAGTAACACAGACTTTGTTACTTTGTTATAATTTGGTTTAACAACCTCAGTTCATGTAACGACACGATCATACATTATGTGAAGTTATTTCACCAAATCATGCACTATATTTGTTAGAGCACGACGACTGTACAAAAGCAATACAATTATTAAATATTATTTCGAATAGAATTGCAAAGTAATAATGAAGTTTTTTTTTGTAGTGACATAAGCACATTTAAATAATAAATGACATGCGTTAAACATGTACTTAAAAACTGCTTAGTATACGAACCATATTGATAAAAACACAATATACTTTTGTTAAACATACATTAAAAGCTGCGAAAAACTCTTTACATTTTTTTATACAGACGGACGAATTACTACCCACAGTGTTGGAAGGATCGAAAACATTTACCTCTTCCGGATCGACCTACTAAAATACAATAGATATGAAAATAATGTACCCAAACAACGACTTTATTCAAAACCTGCTATACAATTCATCTTATGAAGTTAAATCGAACTTAAGATATAATATTTGTTTTAAAGAATGGTTTATTGAATATGGATTGTGTTGTTGACGCCAGAGCCAGGAAACAACTGATTTAAAGTTAGGAGTCCTCTAGAGCCGAGACATAATGCGCGAGAAGGCGTTAGTTTCATTTTACTTGTTGCGCACTATCGCTAAGTACGAGGAAGTTGAAGCGTTTTTGTCGTAAATTGACTAGCAATTGGAACCCAATGGCACGAATAGGCGCTAAACACTGATTTGACGCCCTCAATGTTTAAAAAATGTGTACAGCGTTAAATTTATCGCCTGTCATGAGAGGTTTGGAATCAACTCGAGCCAATTAAGTGTAATTTGTAGCCAATTAAAAAAAAGTTTATCCCCCTTTGGCTGCATCTGGAGTGCACTGGCGTAGAACAATCAATCAGGCGGACCTCTGCCGCGGGTTTGCGCAAAAGTGTTGCATCTCGGCGATATAAAGCGCCAAAAGTCGTCAGTTTGATCCAATCTTGTTCTTTTTGTCTCTTACGTTTGCGCCTGTGTGCGCCTGTACGTGATTGGTCTGCGCCACCCCGCGCTATGATTGCGAGCGATTTTTGGAAGTTATCGTTGCCTCGGTGCAAGTGCACGCAATAATTTTGAACATTCGGCGCTTATCAATTCCGCTCATCCTCATCAGACCCCATTTTTCCAGTAAAGATAAAGCACCAAATCCATTTTCTGGAGTGAATCCATGAACGTTTGGACAACATTATGTATTACATCCATGTACAAATTTGACAAAATTCGGATATAGTCTAGATTTAGAAAGATAAATCTTTTTTTTTTAATTCTAGGGCAGAAAAAAAAATGAATCAGTGATATCATTTCTGTCCGTTTAAAGAATATATTTATAATTCCCTATCAGCATCGTATTACGAGGGGAGATCAAACAGTACGTGAAATTTTGTTATAAAATAAAAACTAGACTCCCAAGATTTTTTTTTTTTTTACATGACACAGAATGATACATTTACAACAAAATTGCGAAATATCAGCGATGTGTATACACAATTGTTGATACAACACATAAAACACTAAACGTGGTGCAGACACACCGGATCACGTCAACGTCAAATACAAATCCAGGCAACGTCAATTCACTCACTGTTTAAATATTATTGCACAGTTCTTGGGAGATCATATAGTAATTTTTCAAAATATACCCCACTGGTTGCAACACACTTCCGGTGACGGTCGACCCATCGTGAGAAGATGTTTCTGTACCAGGACTCGTCGCACGTGCTGATAATCCGATTCACGGCACTCCTTAATTCGGGCAGGTCTGCGAATCTGTATCAGCGTAACTGCGATTTGATCTGTGGGTAGATAACGGACTTTTAATATTGGTTATTGATATAAATATTATCTTGTTTCTTAGTATGAATTTACTTTAACAACTTATTATGTTATTGATAAAGAAATATCTATACCTCTGGAAATATAGCAAAATCCATCGTAGATTATGCCTCCAACGAACTACCAAGGAAACCAAAGTAATATTAAGACACAGGCCATGCTCAAGATTTCGGGGAAAATCTCCGAAAGGCCTACTTGAGACCAACAGAAATGGCCTTCCCGAATGTGTTGTCCTGTCGCTATAGACAAGAAGTCAGCCACTCGAGCAGTTCATCAAACATTTCTGGAGACAGCCTGTAGTAGTGTTTTAACCTTTCCATGTAATGGGTTGTGAGCTCCTCCGTGAGGGTATTGTATTGGCCTCGCTCAGCTCGGACTTAAGGATCGAGCATGGGTCGGACTCACCACTAGATGTAGTGGTTTCTCCTTTGCTCTTTAAGGCTACATCTACTTTATGTTTCTAAAACCCTTGTACTTTATACACACTCATAGTCTCCTGATGAAGAAATATAACTGCCCCCATTGGTTAGTGTTCATGGTGATGTGGACAATTGCTTCAATTGCCCTTCGGTGATACATCCCTATGGATCAGCAGTTTGTATATAGCTGCGGCTATCGCCAACAAGATACTATTTTCTAAGCATTTTATGTCGCGAAAACGCTCCAAAATATCGCAAAAATCGCAACGTAAAAAAAAATTTAGTCACGCCCTGTCTTTAGATGGTACTGACGCCTTGAATCCTCAGATGTTCGCACAAACCAGAAACAACTTGAAGTCATATGAAGCGAAACAAACCTTTCTCGTTCTACCCCGTATGGTGCTAGTAAGCGCCAGTATCACAACTACGGGCCAGAACGTGCCAAAGCGCGTCAATCGTATTTTCACTGACGCCAACACCGGACCATTAGTCGGGGCCCTAATGGACTCTAGGGAGGTAAATAAAACAGAAAGAAATGTGATCGTTCGATATAACCTAAAAATTACCCTTGTTATTCCCAGTCAAATTAAACACGGGATAAATTGAGCAACTGTTGTCATAAGTTTTTATACTACTCGCGTGATCCGACACCAAAAGAAAAAATATATAACATGTTTTACCCCTTTATCAACCCGGCAGCGGACTGAAAATAAAAAATAACACAATGGCTAGATTTCATTTATGCAAAGTACCCGAAAACATAGTCCTCTATCTCTTAATCAATGTTATCTTAAAGCGATACGTTATGTTTAAAAACTCAGATTTTCGTATGTCAATATGATGCATGAACAAAAATTAACATAGTAGTATATTCACTTTTGTTTTAAACCAGATATCGACTTTTGAAAAGTGTCACTGCATCACGCCTACGTCATTCAGTTGAGATTTAATTTTACACAGTGTACATAGTTCAAACTAGAGCGAGTCTCTTGGAATGTAAAACAAGCAATCGGAATACAATATTAAATTAAGTGTTTCAGTGTGTTGGATGAATTACATGTGTGTTAATAACATCTATATCCAAAACAAATGATGGGATACTTGCCTTGAATGAAACCGGTGCAAATAATTTATAAATTTCAGTTTTTCTAGAATGTACTTGGATACCTAGATAGTTATGGGGTGGGAAAAGCGTGGCCAAAATAAAGGTTTGGGTAAACAAATGGTTGTAGTCTTCGTTCAGTTGTAATGGCTTTTCGATGGAAATTGATTTGGTGTGGTTATTTCATATCAATAAATTGTTTGTTGATCAAAGAAAGTAAATCCACAAAGGGTAACCCACTTTCATCGTGTTTTTTAATGGAATGGAAGGAACATATTGTTTACACAATAATATTTACATTGCATAGGCATTGTAATCGGTAAGGGGTCAGCATTCATAATCGTATAAACGCAATGCCTCATCACAGCCGTAGTCATTTGTGTGTGTCCTACGTTTATGCAAATTATATTTGCACAAGTATATTTACATGAACTGAGATGTCTTATACTGTTAAATAATATCTTTATTTCATTTATTTGTTGTTTTGTATAATTAATATATATTAAAATTTTAATCCAGCTTTACTTTTACTATAATAAATTTGACAATAATTCCCACTTTGGTTGATAGAATCCTATCATGCAAGGTCTACATGTGTTATTATACATTAGTCAGTTTCTCTAGCATGTAATGTGAACATGTAATGGTATTTTAAGTAGCCATTACTTTTCTAAGAATTAAGCGACCACAGAAAATATTCATGACGTAACCTGGATTTAATTTCATATTGAGTGTCTATTTTCGCTGCATGTAGATCGAATTTTTACCACAGTTTACAATGATGAATTGCCTAACATGTATACTAATATTTTTTTATAGATTTATATAACAAAGTTATGAATTCTAAGAACAGTTAGGCAAGTTGGGCAAAGCAAACGAGCTTAGCACCCGTCCAATTTGAATTGTCAATTTCGATACAATGCTATACTGCATGGTGTGGATTATTTTTTTTAAATTAAAAGATATGTAGTTGTGTGAACTTTTTCAGATTCGGATAAAAACAGTCTTCATCTGTTGTGTTAATAATTAAAGAGTATCCGGGTTTTGTTAAACTTTCAGCCGAGGAACTGTGTGATGTTAAAGTGGCAGAATTCTACTATGTAGCGTTGCCTAGATGCGTTCATGAGGTGGATTGTATCTGACTAGCAAAACACCTCTTATACCAACGCATTAATAATGTTTAGCGCCTGTTGGCTGAATCAGCCGAAATAGCAGTTCTTCTTGATGCCGCAGGTAGTTATGCGTCTGTTTAGTTATTTTTTAGTTTTGTAGTGATATGAATTATTCAGTAAAAAATTAGTTTCCTCCATTTTTAAGCTTCAAAGCGATTTACAGTACTACTTATCTTTAATAGGACATATAAATCATTTTTCTGAAATAGTTTTATTCAAGTAAAATAAAAATGTCATTTTTACATTAAATGACATTAGTCGCTGCACATGGAAGGTAAAATAAGGACAGAAAATGATATTTTTAATAGAGAACTATTGTGTTAATCGTAGTGTGCATTCTAATTTGTGCAGTTTGGTTGATTATGAACGCAATGGTTAAACTGTACAATTATCCATGAAGCGCTAGCGCGCATCACGGATTGTGCAAAACATGGCGTATTAATAACTCATTTTAAAAGCTAGAACCTCTGTAAAACTAAACAACACGACGTCTTTATCGAGGAAAACCTAAGGTGAATAAAGTTGTATGTCATTTTCATGCTGTGACATTCTGCACAGTGCTGTTATTTGGCGCGTAGGAATAAACTACTAGATGGTTTAAGACTGGACACATCCTGTTGACCGAATATAGGAAAATGTAACCAGTCACTCCATTTATCACGTCAATATTGTAGGTAGAACAATAATAATCTGTTTTATTGACGTATTTGGTTCCGCGATAAAATATCGCAATATGGATGTCGATATTGATATTTTGCAATACAATTTCACGCATATGGTATTTGTGTGATTTCAAATTAATCCCTTAATATGAAAACTTGTAGAGCATTTCAAACACCCTAAATGTCTAAGATAAACAAAAAAAACATGTTTTTTAAATCATATTACTTTAGGAAATGTGTGTATTTTGCCATAATCCGAAAGTATCACATTCAAATGTATGATACCGTTTTTATTTCATGTTATGCTGTGAATAACTGGGGAATACCAGTGAATGATAACCGATCATTTCACTCGAGGTCTAGTAAAATGATAACGTTTGATTAGTTCACTCTTGGTTATATGGAAATCGAGCGTGACGACACCGCGTTTTGTCTACCTCTATACTAGGACATGATAACTATCCATATTTGGCTAAATGTGCATACAGAAGGATATAGATCGCGGAGGAAAGAAACAATTTCCAAACAAGGACAATTTCCGTATAGTATTACTAAAACCATGTTAAACCATGATAACTATGTCATCATTATTAACTTTGAACACTCAAAGCATTGTGTTTATACCTGTTAGTGCAATAAAATGCGTGTTATTTGCGTTGCCATGCAGTTTCTACTTTCACTTTCGAACATTATTTACAAATGAACAAATATAGATAAAAACGGTTTTATTATTGAAAACAACGGTTGGCAATATTTTCAAATTGAATTAAATGATTCACATTTTGAGTACTTGTTCTAAGTTACATCCTACAAGACTGCATGACGATTTTGCTAATGTTTAAGAGAAGCGTCTCATGCTTCAGTTGGCGCCATATGATTATATTTCTTGCCCATCATCCACAGCGCGAAATCACCCAAGTTAGTGGCGAGAAGCGACACCTGGTGGACACAATGCCTCTGTATCATAATCTGCACAATTACAATTATTATATTTATCCCGACATTTTATGTTACATCATTTTTCAATTGGTGTATACTTTGTGTACATTATCTTGAAAGAGGCGTAAGCCGAAACTTCGAGATAAAGGTTCTACAATAAATATGCATGTATGTGATTTTGTTGATTTAAACCTAACTTATTTAAGATTAACAACTGAAACTCCTTACAATATTCAAAATTGATAGTTGAAATGACCATAATACACAGTACATATGGCTATTAATTTGCATGAACGTAATTCACGTTAGTTATATTGTGTTAAATTGTTTAAGCTTAATAATAAATAAGTCTTGTTATTTTATTTAACACAATAATACGGTCACATACATATTTTTGTACGCACAGCAAATATACAAGTACTCTGCATCAACTTGCACATTTTACCGAATAGCATGGCCCAGAAGTGCATGCAAATAATACATGTACAAGCAATGATACTATAATGCATGTAGTGTTTCTACATTTAATATTCGCTGTTTACATGGTGCTGTTTGTGCTCATGTCATTATCATCGAACAATGATTCATATACACTATACTATGACACAGTGCTCTGTCGACAGGTAATTTGTCTGACTTATAACTAAAGTTACATAGCGTAAGTGCCTTAAAAACAAGGCCGCACTATATTGCAAATAGTATCGTGATTAATGAAAAAATCAATTTTAAAGATATCGCAATATATCGCGATATGAATTTCTAATATCGCGACACCCCTATGTGCTTGGTGTTTATTTTGATACAGTTTACAATATTAGTGGAACGTGTACATACATTTCTTCCTTTTGAATACGATACCCAGAAAGAGCACAATCTCGATACCAATGACGGCACCTATTGAGGTCGCAATATATGCACTATGGCCTGTTCTCATCCGAGTGATTTGCTAAAATAAACAAAGTGTATGTCACATGAACTTGATTAAAATTAATGTGAATACATCTTGACAAAACTTGAGAATCGAAATTTGTAAGTATATGCTAATGTGTATAAATTGTGCTAAAACTATTATAATGTGTCTTAGTTGTAAGCAGGTCATATAATACTTCCTATATGCAACACATCAATGTTTTGTAACATAGAAAAACACCACATGAATGACATAATACTTGTATTATATGTAGGCTGCGCAGGAACAACATGTGTAGAGCTTTTCACAGGAACCATGTTAGGCGTTATACTTTTAATGCTAACAAATATGTTGGGATTGTATGTTTCACAACATATGTATGTCCCGACTGTTTCTTCGTCTGGACTGGTGATGCGTAACATTCCACCACGACCAGTGTATGTAATGTTGTATTTGCTTTCTAGAGCTGTTTCCAACATACGACATGACTTCATTTATATGTCACATTCTGCAATTGTCAGAGATTTGTTTAATTTTCTACTGCTAACTTTGAAAGTCAGTTCGGCGTTAGAGGTATTGACGTCTCATTCCGTGTTCCCAGCACGATATTTCCGTGACATTTTACGGAAACTGAAACAGTCACTTTGTGTTGCCAGGTTAGCTGTGTTAGCAGTGAAATTAATATCAACCGATTGGGTCATAAACTGATGCTTGTTGGCAGCTTTCCAAAATCAGAATGTTGTAAAAAATAAGCAATTCAGTATGCAAAGATATGCATATATACACTGTCAATGCAATTAGCAAGTCACAAATACAACAACAATTCAAGCATGGGTCATTAAGTCTGCGATTGGTATGATATATAGCATCTACATATGTTTAAGACATAACTATCTTTAAATATTTTAAAATACACTAAACAAGTAAAGCTTATCAAAATCTGCGAATTGGAGCCTGGCTGTAAAATAGTATCCAATCACGCCTGGTGTATATTATCATTTGTTTTGTATTTCATTGTATCGTTCAACTAGTCAAATGCCGGATGACCCTCATCGCTTATGTGATGATTTTAAAGTGGGACTCTCTGAGTTTTTATATATATTTATTTCAGGTCTTTTTCGTTACTCACTAACATAACTCAGTTTTATATAACATAAAAACGTCAACAACGTCAACATCGACAAAAGTCTATTTCTGCTATCGAACAATGCAAATCTATTTTTTCTGTCGATACAAACCCGTTATCCTACGACAACGGCTATATGCGGTTTTTTAATGAGAAAGTATTAATTTCGCATGCGTCAGCAATCGATCTGACTCGTCAAGACGCTGTATATACATGTATATAATATAGATCGCTGGGCAGCAAAGTATTATTTTACTTTCAAATGTATCTTTTAATACACATGTGTGAGCATAATTTATACTCGACATTTATTATACAATTTTTTAACAAAATACTGACATCATAAGATTCCATTGATGTGTTTACGTTATATTTTTCGTTTAAAATTGTTCAGTCCCTCTTTAACGAAATGTGTATGGCATCAATGCCATTAAGCTATACAAACAACGACTTTTCAGTATTTTTCTGCAGATAAAATGTTTCAATTTATGCAAATGCACACATTGGGTGCCATGTGCGTATTATGTTGTCATAATATTTGTTTACACCAAAAGTTCAAATGAACTGAAGCGATAGTTTACAAATGTATCGTTACCGTAAATAAGGAAACACACTGGTCCAAACGGCAGCCACATTATCTGAAATGTTATGAGAACATGTTAAGGCAACCTATGTACTGCGAAAAAAATAAGAACAACGTGTTTACATAATCTGCAAAGTTTGTATAAATATTTTTAATCCTTCGTATTTGAAAAGCTTCACCTTCAAAACATTATGTTTTGTGTTGCCAAAATCATATGCACAATATGTATCCATACAAACATGAATTACTAGCTTAGAAAACCCATTGTGCTAACATTATCTTCAAACGGCGATAATGTTTTAATGTGTGTTTCGGCTACATTAGTCGCGGCAAATGAATCTCAATATCAGTTCCATTAATGCGCATATAATTGTTATGTATTTGACATACTAAAAACACGTGTTCTGTATTAACCATACATAGATTTGCAAATCTGTTATTTCGATGCAACAGTACGAAACAACATATTTATATTAACCTCTACCTGTATTTCTCTCCTGCGTGATACTTGTTTTATACAGCAGTGGCTATCCATGAAGTCTTTCAGCTAAATGTAAACATTTCTGAGATTAGCGAACACGAATATTGCAAAGCGAATGAATCCTGCAGAAATGTGTTTGTTAATGTCTAAAAGCTTCAAGTCCTTGCAGATAGTCAATACATAACGATTGCAAACGATTGGAATTCTGGGTCAATATCCATGAAGCTCCTCATTGAAAACTTCAGTAAATTTCTTAAAATCATAAAATTCATTAAGTCCGTGGCTTGTCCATTTAAAGATAATTTTGTCTTAAATGGTTTAATCAGGTAAAGGATCAACATATGCTATTTATTTTACCCTGATTCATACAAATTTCTGAATTTCATAACAACATTTTTATTTAAAGTTTTAACTTATTTATGACTTAAGTTAATATTATCCGAAGGAGCTTTGTGGATATAGCCCCAGTACATAAAAAGCTTGTGCACACAATGAACTTCTGAGAAATTACATAATACTGGTAACGCGTGTCAAAATCAAAATGTATAGATTATTATTATTGTCATTGCATTACATGCTTTTAACCTACTAGGCAGATGGTAGAAAAAAACACTATACATTTACTCTCAACTATTAAATTTGCAATACAATATTATTAAATTGGAAAATAAATATCCAATCCAAACTACATGTTCTCGAATGTTCATAACTATAATCGTTCACGACTACACGATCCGTTGGTATTAACCTTAATCATTGTCATATTTTTTTTCAAAATGACAATAACCAGCACATTTGTGCAAAACTGAAAGCAATACAACTAAATATAATGTGACCCCCATATAAAACTGGTTTGAGGATTGCATCTAACATATCCTGTGTATCTAATTTATTTTAGATTTCATATCCACCGCTTTCCATTAAAAAGTCCATATTGCTCGCTTATTTCTTTTTTTAAAGCAGTGCACACAAATGTTACCAATATAATAGGGCATCGACGTGTAGGTTTCTTAATGAAATGTCTGAATAACACTACTACATTGTTGGCGCTAGTATAAGTGTATGAAGGCTTTAACGCTGATTCGACCCACTGATGCTAGGAAGAATTGGACACAGAAACCATGAGAATATCAATTACTTTTTGCAGGTGAACAACTACAGAACAACGATAAATAAAAGCATATATACCTGACTCGACAGTTGACGAGAACTGCTTAATAAATTAATAACAAAACATCAGTATTGCATTCAAGCACACAATACAACGTTAAACACGTCATGCTGATCAATTTCTGTCAAGTATCTGAACAAACAAATGATCTTGACCTATTATTGCATTGCCAACTATTTATTACCAAACATAATCCGGGCTGAATGCGTATACCTTTTTTACATAACCTGCATATCCATTTTCACTATTGGAGTAAGCTAATGGCGACGCGACCAGACTGCAAAAAAGCTGCTGAAAACAAACGGGGTTTTGGATCGAAGGGTAAGGTAACCTTGGAAAGCATTTTTATGTACAGCTATATGTTTAAATTTTGTTCAAATTTTGTTTTCATTTAAAAAAATAGGTCCATGGTGTCGCCCAATATTCCACGTAATCACGATGTAACATCAGGATCATAGCCTTAGAATTACAAAAGTTATTGAAGGTAAAATTCGTGCAGGCGTGATGTTGAAATGTAGAACTAATATATTTCAGAAATAGGTAGAGAATCATTCATATTTATAGCATAGTAGCAGACGCTGATACCGCTGCTTAGCCGCTAACAAGCGTAGGGTCGGTTTGTGTTATGTATGGTGTGCGATTAATAATGGTGATGCTGAATTGTTTATATGTTACTATTGTTGTTGTGTTTTAATCTAATCCATTTATGCTTATACCTTATCACATGACTGTTAACAATATAGCAATATCCTTTTAAATCGTAAGTTTTGCAACTCGGACTTAACTTGGTCATATCACTGAACATTTATTTGTGGTAAGATCTTAACATAATTTGCCTTCTTTATATATATATATATATATATATATACCGCCATTTGATGCTTTGCATCAACGTTTGTTTTTGGTACCAGTTGTTATATCATGTTTAAAGTCATTAGAACTATTTTGAGCTTAAAACACAATTTTACAGCGTAAAAGTACGAATATTTGCTCGAGATGTGTCAAACTTGGATATTGTGTAAACGTAGTACCTATCGATAGTCATTAAATGGTTTGATAATGTCTTATACTAATAACAATGCAAAAAAACGATGCGAGATCTATATGCCAACAACACACCTGCACATACTGTTCCCCTTCAATATTTTGTTTATATCAAAGTCTATGGTTTTAAAATAAAACACGTGATTACATGGGCATATACTTTAGATGAAAACCATAAACAAAGCGTACTAACATAGGAAATACAAAAGCAAGAGTCAGCCATTTTATCACCAGCTGTTATTAGCCTCACTTAAAGTTAACAAGAGTTCACTTTACAATCTCCACCCTGTATAAACATAACATTAATTACATACCATACTCATAGTGAAGGAATATGGAACATACGTGAACGACAGTATGTTTAGTATCATGCGTGTAATGAAAAAAAATTGAAGTAGCCATAGCGTTATTTGAGATGTTTTTTATATTTACAAATATACTTGTAACGCAGTTGTCTTCGTTCTATGCGAAATATTATACGCTATTTGATGTTCTTAATTACCTGTCCTATACATCTAGATTCCGGTTTCTTTGCTGACAAGTTATTTAATGATACATGTAAACGGTTTACTGTATTTGAATATATATTCACTTATATACACATTTACCGCAATTTTGATTGCATTCACTTTCGTTTTCCATTATGAGATTATTCATCTACGGGTTAAACATAGACGATTTATTCCGTTAAACAATACTGCTAAAAACTATGCTGAAAACTATGAATAATATAAATGTTTAGCGTGCTTTTTAAACTCTTTAATTATCACAAACTCCTTAATTATCACAAGACATCAGCAAACGTGCTCATTTGGTATCACCTGCAATCGAAATTGTACGCATTGAGTGATGGGAATTTTTGTGAATAGTTGCACGTAGTTTATGCAGGGTTTATATCCTTGTTTGTATTTACTACTTTACCAGATACGGGTTAAAATACGGCCGTTTGATTTGTTACACCTAATGTAAACGACATATCTGACGTGTCGAAGCTCATCCCATTCGATAGCCACGTGATCAAGACGTGGAAGATATTGAACTGTTTTGACCACATGCAATTGTTATAGCCGCTTCATTATGCGGTTCGTAATTGACAAACTTGGAAAAACATATTTTGATACAGAAACAACAACAACAACATATTATTGTTATTATTATTATTATTATTATTATTAGTAGTAGTAGTAGTAGTAGTAGTAGTAGTAGTAGTAGTAGTAGTAGTAGTAGTAGTAGTAGTAGTAGCAGTAGTAGTAGTAGTAGTAGTAGTAGTAGTAGTAGTAGTAGTAGCAGCAGCAGCAGCAGCAGCAGCAGCAGCAGCAGCAGCAGCAGCAGCAGCAGTAGTAGTAGTAGTAGTAGTAGTAGTAGTAGTAGTAGTAGTAGTAGTAGTAGTAGTAGTAGTAGTATCATTATTATCATTATTATTATTATTATTATTATCAACAATAATTTTTAACAATCGAGACACTAATTCAGACATTAAGGTACTTAAATTCTTGGATGGATTATCCTGCATGTTACGCAAGGGCGTGACAGAGAACAATTTTTAAACTTGTGCTATCTTCAAGTTGATGAATGCATTTTTTGTTATTTGAATACAATCTACACTGTTAATGAGTTCCTTTATACATCTAAATTTGTCTTCCTCTGTTTTCTAGTATCATCGTTACATCATGTGTGAACAAATGCCAATGGTTTATTATTTCTGTTGATTATTATTTGTTTAAAGGCTCAATATAATATAAAACCAACATATTTAAAAGAAAATTAGTTTAAACTTACAGATGCGCCGGTTTTATAACCCAAACCGAAATATATCTTAAAAACAAATATTCGTCATCTGTAACAACTTTTCACTAACGGAAAGAATCACGAATGACCTTTCTACATATGTCTTAAACTTGCAGTTGTGAAATATAGTTGATTTTTCCTAATAAAACACTTCTCCTTCTATCAGATCATTATACCTAACTTTTGAAACATTAAACAGGCATGTGGTATTTAGTCTTATCAGGAATCTCTGTTTAAATTAAACATACAATAAATTCAGAAAAATACAGCAACGCAGAAAACAACGCCTATACGTTCATAAATACTTGTGTAATCGTTACATTCACGTCAAGCTACTTTATTTACTAAACTCTTCATGACAAAAAAATAATATTGACTACTGTTAGTGTTATTGTACCAATCCAGAAAGCCGATAATTGCTCTTATGCAAGTCTTTTTGTTATGGCTAAGCGTTAAACATAACAACGCACAGAAACAATATGCTGTTAAAAACATTTCCAAACCTTCCCAGTTGATATAAAATAACATAATTTGACTGAGTACCATATGGTACAATTCCAGGAAAAACAAGCATATTTTCGGATGTTTAACATTCGGACATAAACATTAACTTGTGTTGGATTTAAAGTCGCGAGGAAACAAATATGCAAACATTAGCGACAATAAAATCCACGCGAATAAAACAAGTTTAACAGTATCCGAATCAGTTTATGTCTCTTCAAAATCAATGTAAATTTCAATGGATGGTTACATAAAACTATTGTAATCACGTTGCCATACATTTTTCACACACGCTTACTATATCACTGTCAACAATTCTCTGTAACTCAAACCTTAAAGCGGAAATACATATGCTTACTGCATATACTTATGGTCGTTAATTTGCCCGTGAAAAATGCCAGAGTTATTGACGTGCTCAACATTATAGTGTTGTTGAATGACGTCGGGTTCCGGCTTCAAATTTTCCTGAAATATATCACAGATATTTCGCAAAAGGGTTGTTTGATTAATTGGTTATATGCGTGCCATACAAGGAAATTCGAAGAAATGTAGGTTACATGCTTCGAGACGTATAAGTTTTTTCTTAAGGTAATACAACTGTTATGGCCAATATTCCAAACCTAATTTTAAATAGTATTTCTATTATCTGTATTACATCACTGATCTTCTTGCAAATTTTGAGGGTGGCTTTCCATGCAAAATCAATATTTTTTTTTAATGTTCAGGACAACCCCTTTTTCAATTTTTCCGTCAAAATTCATTTACCCCATGGATGAACAAAAAATCATAACTCAATTATATTTGCAAATATATCAACAATGTTGGTGTCTTTTATACAAGTAATGATTGAAAATTATAAAATAAGGCAACATAAGGCGTTGACGAAGGTAAAAGTATCGATATTTATCAATTTTCTATGGAAGCTCAGCATAAACTTGAATTTGACAGAACTGACCAAGTAATATATTGTCTTAAAGATTTTGGTTTTTCTGGACTGGTTTTTTCACTTAAATCTTTATATTTATGTTTCATCTATGACATATATTTGACTAAAATAAAAAGTCAGAAACAAATGTACCGTGCACTTTTTGAAAAAGAGAAGAAAAACTACCATACCCCTTACAAAAAGAGACAGCTATATTTAGGCAATTCCACAAATGTTATTATTTCAGTTAAACAGTTTGTTTTTCAAAATACAGTTCCCTAGAGGTATACATTTGCCACCCACACCCTGTAACGTGTTCAGCTCTGGGACAACACACTTTACATCAAAAAATTTTTTTTTATTTATTATCTTCGTTTCCAATCATCTTCATGTCAACAATGTTTTGCTAGTATCTGAAGCGGTATATGCTGGTATTTTAGGCTGCATCTTCACCAACTGGCACAGTCATAAAAACATGTGTACTGTGTTGAACACCAGGTTTGAACCCCAGGGAAGCATTCCGAGTGATTTGTGGCAATTCTCTTCCTTCCTTCAACTGCAGAAATATTTTAAAACAATCCAATAACTTATTATTTTCCACTACATATTTAACAATATACATACACAGCTTTCCAGTATATGTGCAACCCAACCTAGTAAGCCATACTTTTTAGTGTTAGGTAAAATTTATGTCAAAACTGTGTAATTACTGAATGGATCCTTATTAGTATGCTGATCATGAAGAAAAACTGGTGCACATATTTATAAACAAAATGGTACACATATTAAGCATAAATAAACAGTTATTAAAGTGTCTTGAGGCTTCAAATCTAAGGGACTGACACATCCTACACGTACTTCATGACATATGTTCATTTACTTACATGTATACTGCAAGTATACATAGAAATATGGACAATCGCAAATAATATTACTTGTACTAATATATTAATTGTACATGTAAGCAATGCAATTTCGTAGTTCAAGCATTGAAATGAAAAGCTTTACATTATCCTCTAATAAATTACGTTCTGATATTATAGACAAATATTAATATATTCAGAAATTTCAGAATATAAATACAATTATTTCACTTTCTTGTTTTACTTACATGTGTTTCCTCGCCTTATTATCCGGATTCAAGTTCATCATATGTATGAACTGGTGACGGTTACATATATGGCTCCTATTTTCTTTCAGTATGCATTCCATGTTTGCTCGTATTTAGAATTTTCGTTTGTCAGTTGTTTTTGTTTATACCACGAAAAATATGTGACTTTGGTTTTGATTTCAAACACTTTTTCTTCATGTCAAAATATTTATCTGTTTGCATTTCGTCAGAAATATATATATGATACTAACATATATAAAATAATGTGATTGTATAAAAGAATGTACTTATATTAAAAATTTCATTTGTTCGACAAGAATCGGAACCAAACGGGCATATTACGAACTGCGCAACGAAACTTTCCGACAGTCACCGATATTGGCTGATCTTAGAAAAAAAAACGCCGGGAATGATTACAGTTGTACTACCTTAATATGTAAATTAAGTATACATCAGGTACGTGTTTTAAGGTACAACGTACAAGAGAACGTGTCTGCTTTCATAATATATTAATATCAACATTTACTCATTAACACACGTCTTGGATATGTATATGAGTATAAACAACACGATATGACTATATTGTAATAGAGTGTTAGATTATATTGGATTATATTGAACACTATTTTTTCGGATTAACACCAATGACACTCCTACTTAATTCGTGCCCTATAGGAATTTTTATACGATTTTGAACGATGCTATAACACAAACAAACGCGTTCAAAACTGTAGTATTACCAGTAAAACAATGATAAATCAATTACAATAATATTTTGACATGAACGAATGAAGAGACCTACCGTTTCTTCGAAGCCTTATCGAGTGTGTTTTAGCGGTTTCTTAAATTAATAAAAATGCGGAGGTCAGACAGTAATCTCTGCTAACAACTAATTGTCGCTATCTTAACTTGATAAGTAACATACAGTTGCATTCAAAATTGCGCTTTGAACTAGATATATACTATCGAGAGTGTGTGTTCATAATGTCATGTGTGCAGACACGATTTCAGCAATGTGTTTCCAAATAACTTTGAACGTTAATGATAAGCAGTTCATAGTTGAACTGAACGTCGAGCTTTATCATTCTTAACCAGGTTTATGCATTGCTATATCCGAATATTAGTGTAATGACTGGTTGCGTAAAACAACAACTATCTGAAATGCAAAAGAAAATGCATTTATTGCAGGTCTTTCAACAATGACCTTAACCGTTGAAAGAGAATTTCGACAAGAAACAAACATCCCATGTAATAGCCACGTGATTTACAATAATAAAAATAATAATAATTATTATTATTATATATATGAGAACAATTCGAGACAATAATTCAGACATTTCGTTACTTAAAAGATGTAACCATAAATAAACTGAAACTGAATTGACGATTGCCCTGCATCTTACACAAGGGCATGACCGATAACAATTATTTTGCTATCACTGTAACAATTATTTGGATTATAACTTCATTTTTCTGACTACATTTATCTGCTATTTGTATGCAATCTACATTGTTAATGCAGCAGTCCAGAAATATGTTAATAAAAGTTAAACTTTGCAGAATTCGTTTCTAATGGACATATTACCTATAAAAAAAACTCATAGAAATCGGTAAAATAATAACGTTTTGGTAACTTTGATCGTATAGTTATCTAGAGTAAATAACCATATAGATTAGCATATATTACGTTCGTACCAAGAGTTTTCGAACACAAACAATATAAAACACTTTCGTATATAAGAAACATTTTTAGGCGAATATACCTCATTAACTTTCATTAAAGCTAACGTCAGTTTAAGATGTAATGTGGTGAATTGGCCGTTTGTGCTGACCGTTTCGACCGGTCACCATTTGGTACGGTTTTGACGCAGCGGAAGTGGTTAATCAGTTCCGGTTTCCACATTGTACTTCTAAGAGGTCGTCTCTACCTTCGGGTGTTAGATCAGTGTACATCACTTCTGTTGAGCTAGTCTCCAGTATTGGTCAACGTCGATAAGACATTGAAGGTACGTACTTCTTATTGAGTACAACAAATGACGCTGCGAGCATAAGCCTATGCGCATTTCTATGTTCGCAAAGTCTGCTAACAGTAACGGTAGACTTTTTCAAGTCCGCCATGAAGGACTCGGACCGAAAGAAAACCGCATTCACGACAAGTACGGGCTGTTTGTTCGGATGGCCTTTGGTTTATGTAATACCCCGGCTACGTTATCTAGGGTAGTAAACCTGGTGTTACATGGTCTGAACTGGAACAGCGTTATAGCGTTCCTTTATGATATTATGGCCATGAGCGCAACATTTGCTAAACAACTGGGTACCCTAAGGGGAGTTTTTCTTAGATTAAGACAGTACCAGCTGAAGTTGAAACCCAAGAAGTGCGAACTGTTTCAACATCAGGTCGAGTTTCTCGGCCGTAAGGTTGGTCCTGGGGGGTTAGGACTGTCACCATATGACACGCGGTTGGTGGTGGACTGGCCGGTGCCAAAGAGCTGTAAAGATCTTGAGCGCTTCTTAGGGCTGATGAACTGCCATCGTATGTTTGTCAAGAATTACACTGAGAGGTCAAGGTCTCTTTACGAAATACTCACAAACTTTGAGCGGGGTGATGAACAGGAAACTGATTTCCTGGACATGAAGGCTGAATTGGTGGAGGCCCCTGTTCTGAGACTCCCCAATCGCAGTGACCCGTTCGTACTTGATACGGACGCCTCTAATAAGGCTATTGGGAGGTTGCTTAGCCAAATACAGCAGGGGACCCCGGGGTTATTTGCTATGGGTCGTACGCACTTACAAAGGAGCAGCGCAAGTACTGCACTACCCGTAAGGAGCTACTGGACGTTGTCAGGTTTACGCGCCAGCTCCGCCATTACTTGCTACGGAGACGTTTCCTGGTACGTACTGACCATAGCAGTCTAACATAGCTGTTGACTTTCAAGGAGCCCAAAGGGCAGATAGCCCGGTGGATTGAGGAGTTGAGCTAGTATGATATGGAGATCGTACACCGGGCTGGTAATAAACATGCGAACGCTGATGCGTTGTCACGGTTAGTCGTGGACGGAGAAGACCATTACCAGCATGGGGTGCGTCTCGATTGTCTACCCTGCAGGGGTTGCTAACAATGCACCCGGGCGGAAGAGAAGTGGGGCAGGTTCATTGCCGACGTAGATAACGCTATGCCTTTGGCACTGAGGCCGTCGGTTACGGTGCAGGAGGTGACATCTGGTGGATGGTCATTGATCACTGGTCCAGACAATGCAACGCTAGTCCAAGATCGGACGGCTCATGTCACAGAGGAGCAGGCCAATGGAGATGATTTTCGATTTATTCTGAAATGGCTGAAACGTGGCACAGTCGCCGGAAGGCGAGCTGTTCCTTGCAAACACAGCCTCGAAATTTTACTGGTTAAACCGCCCATTTTTTCAGCTGGAGGCTGGTCTGCTTTGGAGAACAGATCCGAAGGCGGAAAAAAAAAACAGCTGCTAGTGCCCAGGGAAATGCGCCAGGAGGTCATGTTCCTGAACCATGATATACCCATTGCGGGGCATCAGGGTGAGCAGCGCACAATTGCGCGCGCGAGATAAGGCCAAGTATTTCTGGCACCGGATGTCTAAGGATATAGTTAAATATGTTTCTAGCTGTCCGCAGTGCTCTTTGAACAAAAAGCCAACTCGTAGGTCCAAGGAGGAGTTGATTTCCTTTCACTCCGGAATACCAATGGAAAGGATTCTTGCTTTCAATGCCAGTGACCCAATAGGGGAATCGGTATGTGATGATGGTGGTGGATCAGTTCACCAAATGGGTTAAGTGTATTCCGCTACCCCCGCAGAGGCTATAGTCAGCCAGGTGTTTTGTAGGCCGGGGGTCCCCATGGTGATCATGACCGATCAGGGAACAAACTTTGAGAGCCTCCTGTTCGCAGAGCTATGCAGGTTGTTCCATATCCATAAGACCAGGACTACGGCGTATCGTCCAAATACCAATGGCCAAGTGGAAAGGTACAATCGCACGCTCATGGACACGGTCCGATGCAATGTCGGATCGAGACAGAACACATGGGATAGGGACCTGCCGCAAATAGCCGCGGCGATGCGTTCGTCTGTTGGTAGAAGTACTGGTAGCACCCTGCACAACCTCGGGAAGAACAGACTGCCGGCGAGTATGTTCAGGGACTGGAGCATAGTTTTGCTGCAGCCCATGAAACTGCCCGTAAGTGTCTTGGGGCATATCAAGCCCATACGTAGCGAGATCATGATGTACGACTGTACAAGACCGCAAATAAGGTCGGGGACGTCGTGTATGTGCTCACTGTGGCGGGAAAGAAAGGCAAGGCCAAGAAACTGCAGCCTCAATGAGCGGGACCAGTGGTAGTAGTAAAGAAGTAATCCACCTTCTTATACCAAGTCCGTGTAAGGGGTAAGAAGGTCAACGTGAACCATGACCGATTAAATGGTTGCAATCTTGGTAACCCTCCAGCATGGGTGGTTCGGGAGAGGGAAAACTGTGGGCCGGCGGACGCGGGTCCGAACCTACAGGAATATTGTTTGAGCTGGGGGATTGATGATGGGTCCTTCATGATTGCATGCGACTCATGTGAGGAATGGTTTCATGGGAGGTGTGTAGGAGTCACAGAGGAAGAAGGTGTGGAAATTGACATATATAAATGTCCTGCGTGTGAGGCGGGTTAGATGTAGAAATGGAAGTATATATAAAGGTCCTGGGTGCGAGGCAGGTTAGAAAGAAAGGAAAAAGGATGAGTATTATTAGGCCATGATTACTGTTTTTCCGGATGGTCGGTATAGGTTTCCGGGTCGATGGCCGGGACATTTTCCACGAGGTGGAAGCGGCCACTGATAAATTGACGCTCTGGTTGACTGGGCGTGACTTAGTGATCGACGTGGGTACGATGCGACTATTAAATCATGGCCGGGTTGAGAGGGCGGTAGAGGGCCAGGTAAGGTTGGCCAAGAAGACAGGTAAGTTTCAGTTTGTCTCGGAGGTGAGGAAATATGGTCACCAGATCATTGGTGACGATTTCCTGCACCGAGTGCTGGGTTGCCCGAAGAAGCTGAGGGTTCCCGGGGGGTCGCTATCAGCAAGGCCCCTGGCGAAAGTCTAAGTGTCGAGGCCGGGGCCTAGTTCGGTCCGGGCCTTGACGTGCCTTGAAACAGGAGGTTAAGGTGGAAGGTGGTTGGGAGGTCATCGTCATCTCCGACTCTGAGGAGATGGAGGTGGAAGCTTCAGGTGAGGGGGTGTCTTGCCTTGGCCAGATGGCGCCTGGCCTGGGCCGGATTAAGGGGTTCGGTAGTTTAGGGTCCGCAGATGAGGTAGTGACCGAGGTTGATCGGTCAGAGTTGGGGGTTAATGTAGGCGTGGGGGGATCAACGGAGGCAGGTCCCACTGTGGTAGGTGACCGAAGTGAGAGACGGTCCAGGGTGAGGGAGAGGGAGGAGGTAGTGCTGGTGGATGAGACCAGGGATAGGTCCAGGTTTCAGTTGGACGAGGTGTGTCCGGTAAAGTGGAGGCGTGGGCGGGATCAGGATTGCCCTGTGGGGTGCCAGTTTCGGACTCGGTGTGTTCGCAAGCACGTGGAAACCCGGCACCTGCTCCCGGTTTTCCGTAGGAACGCATGGGAGAGGCCGGAATTGGTTGGTCTTAATACCCTGGACGAGGCTATGTTCTTTGTTCACCAATACAGCTGGCTATTCCGGTGGACTCTGTCCTATACGAGAACGACCAGCGTCGGTTGGATAGAGTTTGCCGGCATTTTCACTGGCACATTCCCAGTGTCTTTAACGTGGCGCGAGTGAACTCCGGGCCACTCCTGTTCCACTGGAGGGTGATGACCGCATTATTGCGACTGGCCGGGTCGGCCTTGCGGTCGAAATTGTTCAACCAGGAGTTTGATTGGAGTGGGATTGCTCATGCGCCCTCGGAGTGATGCGGGATAATGTAAGTCCCACGCAAAGGGTGCATTTCCACTGTTTTGCTAGCACCGTGGACCAGGTTTTAGCTGGTCCGCCGCATTCCTCCGGTGCTACTTCAGCATCTCGGGCTTGGCTTCGCACTTCGACGAAATGCAGAAGTCAGCGGTAATTGCAATATAACTTTATAAATTTATTTTATTACGGCGCCGCAGATGCAAGCAAAAGTCAATGTTTTCTTGCATCTAGTATACGTATATTTTGGTTTACTTGTTCAATTACAACGTTAACATGGTTTCTCCGATTACCTGATAAATGTTACCCAATATTTCGAAACGACATGATGTAGGTAAATGTTAATGCTATTTTAACGAACAAACACTTTCTCTGCATATCAAAAGTCACAATGAATAAAACCAGCCACGTCGTAATTCAAATATAATGCGTGTTGCTTTTTGGGGCATTAACCTTGATCAACAAATTATGGGCCAAAATTGGGTTAAAGTAGAGCCACTGCATTTTAATGCAAGTGGCACTTAATACAAATAGATTCACTGAATTTAAGTAAGTTTACTGAATTAACTATGCTAAGTGGTTTTATTGAGAAAGTTACACCGTAAACGTAAATTAATATAGTGTTACTAATTTCGTATTTTTGGTTTTGTTTTCTGGTTGCGGTATTTTAGTTGATATAAAAACATGGTATTACTCATTAACCTTTACATTGATTTTCACTAAATGCAACGTTTACTACTGGTTGTAAATACCCCTAGGGGGCCACAAAGCTATGCTAAATGGAAATATTCTGTTATTTCGAATTTAAATTTATTGTATTTAATAATTCACTTACATATTATGCACCTTTATCTCGGGTTAAACCGTCAAAATATAACCCGGGATCCATGTGAATGTTGCATACACTTATCGATTCTTTAAGAAAATTGGAGTTTGAATGCACGTAACATGACTGTATCAAGTTAATAACTCCAGCGTTCAATATATTATATAACTTAATATTATTTTATCGAACACTTCACAAATCTTAACAAGAAATGTTAGTATTTCATTAATATGACCATATGTCAAAGACATCACGTGTACTAATGAATAACTAACTAATGAACTAGTATCCAAGTTAAGAGTATATTTTACACGGACAAGATATACTTATGTAATACCTGCACATAAATGTGGTGACAGCAGATGTTCATTTGAAAACAAAAACCTTACATAACTGACTAGGATGAGTAATCGTTGCATATCTGCTAAATATCAGTACATGCAGTTTTCGAAAATGCAAATACGTTTGTTGAGATAAACTACGCATTGGAGCTCGATTAATATTGCTTCTGATGTCAACTATATTCCGTAGCATTGTATATCCTGAACATTAAGTTAGTTCGCGATTACAACTTTATATTATTTCGTTAGTTAAATTAGATCTGTACTTTTGATTGAACAGAAATATCACTTATGACCAAACAGCGTTTTATAAATACAATATCATTGTTTTTACATCGTATATAACTTGTATATTAAAACAATGTCGGCCCATACGTTGCATGTGTAACAATGCATTCCTTTCTTAATTTATCGAGCTTTTAAACCAACTTAACAATATGTGCCCGTGTAGATTTATGAGAAGCAAATATAAATATCAAATAGTATCGTTTAACATTTATTATAACATTGTACGCGACCAGTATTCCCTAGATAAAGAATGAAATCAACCATGGGCTATTTTGTAACAAATCATATGCGAAGCCTAATGTATTGAAAATAGTTGCGGAAATTCGAAGAAATCGTTCCGTAAAATGCACGAGCTTAAATGCGCGATAGCAAAATTGTGACAAAGTAGTCATGTATGCATTATGTAGCGCAATTTAAAACCACATTTGTATATTTAAGTGCCCCAAAAAACACAAACGTTTACGTGTTGTTAATATGCTTTTATTTTGTGTAAGTACAATAGGTTCACTGTATTTATCAATAAGTATGACGTCACATTGTTACTTCACTCAATGTTTATCAACGAAGCTCACGTCATTTTGAATTGTAATGATTTATGACGTCATTGAAACCAACGTGTGAATGTACTTTCCTGAAAATATGAGGTGTATAGATTAATGTAGCTCTCATTCATCGCCTTAAACGAAAACAACAGACGAATTATAAATAGGCTCGTGTTAGAATCAAAATATTTGACTGACTGGCGTTGTGTTTTTTTGCGGTAATAGCCAACGGTTTGTCGTTCCGATGCTTGTTATCAAAACCACTCGGGCTATCGCCCTCGTGCTTTAATTCCTACGCATCAGAACTCCAAACCGTTGGTTATTACCGCAATAGTCAACGCTTACCCGTCAATCTTTCATAGAAACATTATTAATTTTAGCTAAATATTAATAGTAAATATCTGTTTATAAAATGTGCATTGCAGTTTCCAGTAAATTGTGATCAGGTTTAAATTTTGAACTGCAATGTGCATTATCGTGATCCTCATAATCCCCACCTTCATCATTATCATCATCAGCAGCAGCAGAAGAGGCAACAATATATGATCATCGTCATCGTCGACATTGCCACAATCGTATGCTCAATATGTATATTGCACAAACCCGTTAAAGTTGGACCGTGATATAAACGAAACCAACCAAACTAAATGCCTGTATTCCAGTAATATAACCCAAATATCGAATTAACTAGTCAGGTTAAACAACTGTCAATTAAATAATTTTAGTAACACGTGCTAGTGACTATTAAAAATAAAAAAATACAACGATTGTCATACTTGCCGTATATTCTGAGTTATTAATTTATGTGATCTTCGTTTGAAAATATATTTAAACAGGTTATCATTACCAGTTATAATCAGGAAATGTGCGATCTAATAGTTAAACATTTTAAATGAGTCTAATCATAGACCAATAAACAACAAACCCAACAACAAACACATTATCGTCATTATACAAATAACGCATAAAAAAAAATCGACGGTTATATCGGCACATTGATCACACACAAATCGATTTTAAAATGCACATATGTCATCATTTTAAGTAGAATTATTTATATAATAAATATAACAATTGAACTTAAAACTGACATGAACAAGGCGGAATTCCGAAGGCGATGAGATAATACTTCAATTTTAGATTTCTGAATACCCTCGGATATCACCAATGCGCACAAATTGAGCAGTATTATAATAATCATACCGGCTATATGCTAACAGTCAAGTGACCAGAACACGCACGACGTGTATCATTATATAACAACCACATAAAGTATGTGATTATATAATTTGTGTGCGCTTTTATTGCCACACGCTGTCCATATTGGGGTGTATGTATTTTATGTTGATGCTGAACTGTGCATTTAATCGAAGCGCTGCCGAAAGCCGAAAGACTGTCGTATGAGATGAGTAAGGAAGTAAGGCGAACATGTATTGTTATTGGTAGCAAACTTTAAAACATGTGCCTTCGATTGAAGCAGACTCGTGATCATGGCGACGAGGGATATCCTATAAAGTGTAGGAGTTATTACAAACTCACTTATATGAGAATTTGCCAAGGTATTGTTTTGCGTATTAATCATTACATTAATGTTCAAACCAAGAAAATAAGACACCCACTCACCTTGACATTTTACCCAAGGGCCCAATAGTCAATAAGGACTCACTCCTATTAATGACCAACCAACCAAGTTTCATACACCAACGACCAAGGGATCCATAGGTTTTGACCGGTGAAACTTTTAAAACTATTTGTCAGTTTGGCCTTGACCTATGACCCAATTGCTCAATATGGGATATGGATCATTTACAAGTTATTACCTACCTACTGACCAACTTCTTATACATAATAGTCATTAAATGAAGATGGCATTGAATCTAACAACCAAACGAATTATTAATAACGCAAATGTAAGCATTACACTAAGTATTGTGTTTCCCTTATATAATCGTTAAACGTGGGAGTGTATATTAATTTGTTGATCAATGTTGTTTCCAATGTATGTATAGTATTATGTTGTGTAATAACATTTGGGAAAACAGCATGTAGCCGAAATATCTGCGTAATTAGGTAGTGTTGCAAGCCACACATACGTATTGAATGAACAATGTTGACACGTCAGGCAAGCTCTGTGTTTACAGAACGTTTTATTTGCATTGGAAATCAATGTCACTTGACGTTGAGAATGGATGTTCTGTAACACCGATAACACATTTTCACAAACCCTTTTGAAATTGATGCTCTGTGACGTCAATAATCAATATCCATAATGTAGTATTTGTCTTGAATCTAGTAGTATAAACGGAAGTTTTAATGCTTTCATTTGCATCATTTATAATTCTTTTGAATCGGTCATAATAGCCTATTTACACTATATAAGTGAGATCATAATAGAATCACCTTGTTTATCATGGTTTATTTCCCTCGGATTATAACTATAACCCATGCTGATTTTAGTCATAATTTGTCAGTGATGCACCAATTAGATCCAGATCTAGATATTTTGGTGGTTTTCCGGTTTAGTCATTTTGTCATTTAGACAATGTGAAGATTGTGTTATATATATATATAGTTGATTTACACTCATGTAATGCATTTGAAATAATATTCAGCATGGAAATAGACATCGATTTTAATTTTGAATATGTCAAAAACCACGATCACTACCATCATCACCACTTAGATAACAACCACATTAGTACATGTATGAACAAAACCACATAAACACAAACAATGTGTGTCTTAGAAGCAACTCTCAATCCGAATAGTACCATTCACCACAGCCATAAGCATATCAACAATTTAATCGCTCACATATCAGAAACATCACCACGAACACCGCCCCAAACGTAACATATATTATCACAGTGGTCTACCCTACATCTATCATAACGACCATCTCCACGGCTATCATAACGACCATTTCCACATCTATCACAATACCATCTTTACATCTATCACATCGACCATCTCCACATCTGCCAAAACGACCATCTCCGTATCATTCATAACGATTATCTCCACATCTGTGACAAAGACCATCTCCACATCTACATTGTATCACGGCGTTTATGTCCACATATGTTACAACGATCATCACCACAACTATCACAACGACCATCTCAATATCTGTCACAGCGATTATCTCCACATCTGTCACAACGAGCATCTCCATATATGTCACAACGACCATCTACACATCGATCACAACGGCATACACCACGATAATCACAACTACTTTCTCCACACCTGTCATCCCCCATCTATCGCAACGATTATTACCACATATGTTACAACGATCATCTCTATATATTTCACAACAATTATCTTAACATCTGTCACAACGACCATCCCTACATATATAACAACGATTATATCTACATCTGTCACAACGACCATCTCCACATCTATCACAACGATTATCTCCACATCTGTCATAACGACACCTCCACATTTGGCAAAACGACCTACGTCCCATATGTATTACACGGACTTTTTCCATATATGTCAAAACAACCATCTACATACATGTATCTGTCAAAACGACCATCTCAACATCTAACACAACAGCCATCTCTACATATATCATGACGGCCTACGACTCACATCTGTCACTAAAACCAAATCCGCATCTGTCACAACGGCCTACGCCACATTTGTCACAACGACCATTTCCACATCTGTCACAACGGCCTACGCCACATCTGTCACCACGGCCATATCCACATTTTCCACATCTCCAAATATATCCCAACGAACAACACAACGTTATTCACAACGAAAATCGCGTTATCTACGTGTTAGTGAACCAAATCTTCATCAGCGAACCGTTGCGTTTACATAATTTACTATCTTAATGATGATATTTTAACAACAACAAAACAAATACAAGAAACGCGCCTTGGTAATCAAGTTCTATAATTTAAGTTGGTTATTGATGCTATTGATATACCAGTAGTGTATATCATTTAATATTATTTTTGTTCTAATAATATATGTATAATAATAATATACTTATTAGTCTTAATATTGTACTTATACGAAAGCGATTCTTATGTATCACGTATCTGTCGCAAAATGTCTAGTCGTAGTACTTATCCAATTATTCATATAAACTTACATGTCTACGATGTTCAGCGTTTAAATCTCAAACGCCAACCTTTAACTAAGCATTTGATGTCTGGGCGTAATTCAACTATGTTTACAATGCAATCTTAATTGAAATCTGGAGTGCAGATTTGCCGCACCTAATTTCTATACACGTAATTGTGCGTCTTCAGTTTTATTTTAATGCTTGTTGCGTTGTGTTAATATCCCAGTCACCTCACAAAACTATTGTACTAGTAATTTAATTTCATATTAAGCAAACTAAACCCGCTTTGGATCTTATAATTAAAAGGCAATGCAAGCTGAAATGGTATATGCCATCAGCACTAACCACACACCGCGTATGTATTATCTTGTAACAATCATCGAGTGTCAAATGAATGCGGTGTAAACTGATTTAATAATTGCGTTGTTCTTTATATTCCAAGTGTTGTATGGCCTGACACATAACGTTTACATTTAGTTAACGTTTTCGGAAAATATGTGTTTTTATATATTGTGAATGACCTTGACATGGAATTCAAACCTCGGCTTAGTTACAAAAATGAATGCTCTTTATATTGATCGTCAGTACGTATTACTGATGACTAACTGAACGTTACGTGCTATGAAACACAACGCGGAGTACATGCGATTTTCGAACGACCAGCACGGTTTAACACTAATAAGATATGTACACAGACAGTTTGTTGATAAACAGTTCACATATTTGACAATATTTGTCTCAGACTGAGAAAACGTTCTTATCACAAGTGTAGTGCATAAACACGTTACAATGAGCCAATTTGTTTTATTCGGAAACTTGCACGAATAATGAGGATTTGGAGATGTTAAATAATGAACATTGGAATAAACATGGTCTTCACATAAGCGTGTACAACAACATATTTGTTTTGTATTTTCAAACATATTCACGTGACAAAGATGATCGGATGAAGTGTATGTATGATAACTAGTTCCGCTTAATCTTGGGTTTATGCAATACGAGAAGCCATTGTGTAGCATGTAATATTAGTTACACTGATAGTAATTGAGGATGCATGGACTATACACCCTCAGTGTTGCTTTCATACCATATGAGTGCGAGTATGGTATGAAGCCACCAAGGGTGTATATCCCCACACCATCAGTTACTAACAGTGTAACGAATGAATGGTATCTCACCGATTACCTGTCACTGGTTTATTTCAATTGAAATCAGTTGAACACGCTTGTGAAGTATAAATTGCAACACAAACTAGTGTCCATGTTTAAAATAATCACATTTATTAATTTATTAATTTCAACAACAGTACAAACAAATTAACAATAATAATACCATTGTGTAAATCTATGGGGTATTAACATTTACCCACGGTGTATGGCAAATGCCCCATGGCCCAGTGTCTGCTTTCAGCCAATTGCTCTTGGATTGCATCATTGATGTAGTGGTTGAGATAGAGAAAGATATGACACCACTATCTCCGCACAGATTTTATTTATTTTGTTTTTCTGTTTTAAACCACATTTGTCGAAGAAAAAAATCGCTTATTATATTGGCGTATATTGTTTACGTAGTGGCGGCGTCAACTTTTCGTGTCCGCTCTCTAACTCGAGAAAGGATTTAGCTAGTATACTGAAACTTCATACACAGATACCGTATAGCAATACCTCGCTTGAAATTGCTTATGGGATGGGTGGAATCAAGGTCTAACTACCTTTACTAAAGGTAGAAAAACGGTTTTCTCTAAATAACTTGAGATCTATTGAAATATTTTAATGAAATTTAATACATAGATACGTTATATCTAGGCCTTTGTTGGATTGCATATGGGGTGCATGGGCTCAAGGTCACTGTTACTAAAAATTGAAGAACGGTTTCCGCTCAATAACTTGAGAATACATCGAAATATTTTAATACAACGTTAACCTTATAGCGAGACCGCTCTATCAATTGTATATGAGGTGGGTGGGATCAAGGTCACTGTTGCTAAAAATATATAAACGGTTTTCTCACAATAACTCGAGAACGCATTGAGATTATTTTTTAATGAATCTTTATACATAGATACTTGATAAACATCAGAAAACACAAAATAAAATTCAATACAAATAAAATTAAGCGACAAAGACAGTAAGAGTATCGCTATTTTCCCACCACAACAGTGATCGAACATTTTAGATTCATAATGACGTCATATGTATTGCGTCTAAATACAGAAAACTTGTGACCTTTCAGCATTTTTTGCGCATGTTTTTTTTATCTATATTTCAAAAGCGTGAAGTAAAAATAGAATGTGTTTAATACACTTGTGGTTATAGAAACTATATATTTTCACTCGTGGCTGCGCCACTTGTTAAACTATTGTTTCTTTGACCACTTTGTTTTCATAGAATTTCCACGTGTCTTGTTGTAGGCGCGTTTTTCTGTTAACCTAACAAGCTGCAATTACATGATTAGTACATTCCGTCCAAGTACGTTGTTGTAGTAGAAATAAAGCAATTATCCAAAGAACAGAGTGAGAAATCCGAACATAAATAAGAGATAGTTTCAACTAAATAAGCATTCCAACCGTTCGTTCTATTTCGGGTCTTACAAGTAGCTCCCTGCTGTTTGTGTATAAATACATAAATAAATATATATATATATATATATATATATATACATATATACATACATAAATACACACACATATATATATTATTGATTATTCCATTTGTCAATGCTGCAAAACTTTACAGTAAACAACTGTGCAGTTTGAATGCGGGGTTGAGCTAAAACAACTATTGCCAGATTGGAAATATTTTTAACGATTTAAAATGAAAATAAAAAACGATACTCTTTCTTTATAAGAACAATTACGTTGCCTAAGATTATACATTTTCAGACGATTTAACATCAAATATATCAATTGAAATTTAATTACACTTGTGAAATGAAACGAGCACGTGTCTGTACTGAGAGTACATTTTTCTCTATGTTCCTAAGAGAGTTGATATTTTCCTGTTATTACTCACGTTGAATGAACATCCGCCTATTGGATTGGTGAATGAAAAGGCAACTTAACATGTTTACTTCCTGACTAACATATTTCTGCGTGTGTTTTATTTAAGATTTTTCCATCGTATATTAATTTGTGTTTAATAATTGCTGTACACAAATCACTACCCTAACTTTAAAGCAATTACATGCAGTTTCTTATCCCTCTACACAATAAAACTCTTTAACAAGTATAATGATTCGTAATGAGTTTAATTAATAATAGATGTACCAGTAATATGTGATCAATGGTTGAGCTTGGTTTGCTAGGACATTTATTGATTGGGCAAACATAAGTACAGTAAACTGTTTAATGAACTGGTAGTTACACGTAATATACACACATTCTTGTATATTGAACCTGTTTTTATAATCGTGTTTTCCTACAGTTATATACCTTCAAACATCTGACCTTAAGGCATTAACATACATTAAATAAATTACTAGCCACACATTTATTTTAAAAATAATCTAAACTTCTTAACTGTATGGTCTGAATAGTTTGCACATAAAATCCCGCGCATGTACAGCCTCCGTCTGTTTCACAACTGCGCTGTATTATTTCGAAACTGCATATCAAGTTACCTTAGTATGAAAACAGCTAACAACCGGAACAAACGCACACCTCAATATTTAAAGGCACTTACTCTGCATTAACAATAGCATTGATGACGTGTTTACATAAGGCTATGTTGTTTAGACAATATCGTTATATACGAACGCTTATATTACGTGTTGTTGTCAAGGGCATTACTACTTAAATTGTATAAAATAATTTAAACACATAAAAACTTGTTTACTTGCATTAGACGTTTACACTATCGATCTATGGGTTTCATGTATTGGCAATTGATGAAATATTCACTAACATTGAATCAGGTAATGTGTGGTTTATATTTATGAACATTAGGTCAATGGCGTGTTAAAGTAATTTACGAAAAGTCAGCTTTCTTTTAATATAGAAAGCGAATCTGGAAAAATACATTGTTATTTGTAGTCGACTACTTATTTACATGTTTCGGTCTTTGACTTTAAGTGTATGTACATCTAAATATTTGAGTGTGAAGTCTGCTCTAGTCCCTTTGTAAAGTATATCGTAACATACCACCTTTCACTGATTGAACGTGAACCGATCCGTATGGTTCAAGCTATGACACTATTGTCTCGCGGAATACCCTATAATACCATTCCCTATTAATAAGCTCGCGTTATTTGCCTGTTAATTGACGGGTGCGTTTTATCGCCAAACAGAATCACATTTTTAACAGAAGTACTCCATGTTATAATCACATAGCTTTGTATGGAAGCGTCCTGGTGCCAGCTGTAAAATAACGAGATAAACAGTCGTGATTACGAGACAAAAAGTCGTAATTACGATATACTATGTCGTAATTATGAGATAAGTTTGTTAATATTGATAAAAAAAAATAAATATGTTTACACTTGGCACCAGGACACTTCCGTAGATCTGTGTTTGTCGTATAATTGTTAAATTTAAGAATTTTGAGCATCAACTGAGGCGGTGTGATTTTTCAAGGGTTGATATGATAAAACTATTTACAATAAAAAGGCTGTGATACGGACCAAAAAAGCGTTATTAACAGATAAATGACTTATACACATTAACCGTAAATGACCTTAGGGGGGGGATGTTTAAACGTGCGACTTTGTACAGTTTTCAGTTGAGTAAAAAAGCTTGTTTATGATGGCTTGTTTTCAATTCGTACTTGACATTAATAACACAATCTATTAGTAAAATTTATAATTGCAAACATGACACACATATATGTATGTCCTAAGCTAATTCTTTTTAAATAAAGTTGTGATAATTATTTTGTTGGTCCTCGTGAAAAATCACAACGGGAACATATCATTTGCAGCATAATTTGAGTCATCGCTAGTATTGTCTTTTATGTGGTTTCTATTGTTAATTCACTTGTATTGCGGTAAATGAATTTCACTTAAATTTCATAGTTTAATTTGCGAGTAACTCTTCAAGTGGCGCCTTTACCTCTTGCAAAAAACAAATGGTCTCCAAGGAAACATAATGTCTATTCACCCATTTATGCCGTGTTATAGATTGATTTATTCCACTTATTCTACTTATACCAAGTGCAAGTACACGTAATGATGATAACAGTATACATAAATTATATATACACATTAATAAATTATATATATCACGGCAATAAACACTCAGAATTATCGACGTCAACGCTAGATGCAAAGCACTAAATTTGACGTTCCATTTCTCTCAAAAATCAATGAATGGTACTTGTTGGTAATCATTAGTGTCGTCAGAACAAACTCAATAACATCATCATCAGTGTGATTCGTGTCAGTAATACCGAAAGAAAAGGCTAGCAAGGCGTGTGTCTTTCGGCAAAGCACGATATAAAAAGAGAAGTCATATACAACATTTAACTTATGTTTAATTTGATGGCTATTATACCACAAAATTTGGTTCATTTTTTTCATTTTTGAATGGGGACATTGAAGGTTCAACATTGTAGTTTCACCATCAAAAATGGATTCAATTAGTCAAAACTATTAAAGTGCAATTTATTTGATACATGTTAAATTCAAGCAAAGTAAAACTCCAGCTTCATCAGCAGTAAAGAACTGGTATTAACAGCACACGTTAACAGACTTATGTAACATTTAGCAGACTAATGTAAACTAACTTTTAAGCGGAATAAGGTATTTGATTTGAATTACAATGTCGCCAAAACTATTTATTATCAAACTATTATGCTGTAAGTTAAGTTTAGGAAAGTCCGGTATTATATTGAAACGCATTTGTAGATACCCATATACTGTTTCCCACATAAGAAATGCCATATAAATATTCCACGCGTTATTCGTTTCCACATTATAAATAAATGTTAGTAAAATCAACCATAATAGTCAGTGACACCCTTGTCTCCACACATAACTTATTTTTTACACGACACTACTGCGGCACAACAAGACTGCTACATGCACAACATTAATGTGAAGGTGCTAGTGTAGGAAGATAATGATGTTGGTGATAACTACCACCACTAAAAATTAATACAATACAAGACGTTCACCGAACGTCATCAGTAGATGTGAACGTGTTCACTATAAATAAGCACTAAACTGTCCATACACTTGTTTTATAATTTATATACTAGATAAAATACAATTTAGAGTATTAATATAAAATGGAAACACAAATTGTTTCTGTTGCCATGTATTTAAATTACATAAGTAATTTTATAAAACATTTTACATAACCAAACGCAATGAATTTCAGTAAAATTTCCAGAAGTTGTACTTAGTTGCCATATTCGTTTCCCCTGAAATCAAAACTCAAAATTTGTTACCGTAATGATCAATCCTAACAGTGAATAACATGACACTTGATCGAATTCATGTAGTAAAGTGTTAACAATAAAGTGCGCGGTTAGTCATCGTTGACCACTGTGCGGTATTTTCACAGTTGAAGAGTGACAACAACATACATTGACTAGATTTGTCACACGAGTGACGGATATCCCCCCACAATATGGCCTTGTCACAAAACTATGGCATCCATTCGAAAGAAATGGTCACAGAAAGAATGCTTTAATTTGTGAATGTTCTTTGGCAACATTTAATTTTAATAGGAGCCATAACTCTGTCAACTTTTAGTAGTGTTTAACCAAAGTTAAACTTAATATGTTTTTATGATGTATCACCTGTGAACTAAAACTAATGTAGCAAGAAACGTGCACATACCACGAAAAACCAAATTTTTCAAACGAAACGTTAGAAAAATCAGCACAATAATGAAATAAAGTTCTGGGTGCAGAGGGAAGGTTATACACCTATGGCTAGGAAATGGTGATCTTGACCTTACAATCCAAAGAGAAGTCTCAGTATAAGGTATCTACATATAGAGTTTCTTTAAAATATCTAACTAATTTCTTTAGTTATTGAGTGAAAAACGTTTTTGTATTTATAGACAAGGTGACCTTGACCCCACCCACTCCATATGCAATCACAAGAGACGTATAGATATAAAGTTTCCACTCCGAAATTTCATTAAAATATATAAATTCGTTCTCTAGGTATTTAGTGGAATATGTGTGTTTATTTTTAGTTATGGTGACCTTGACCACACCCACAACATATGCAAGGTCTCAATATGAGGTATCTATGCATAAAGTTTTATTAAAATATCCTAATGCATTCTCAATTTATTGAGCGGAACCTGTTTTTCTAGTTTTAGTAACTGTGACCTTGACCCCACCCATCCCTTATGCAATCTCAAGCGAGTTCTCAACATAAGGTATATAAGTATGAATTTCATTAAAATATATCAATGAATTCTCAAGTTAGTGAGCGAACACCGTTTTTCAATTTGTAGTAACAATGACCTTGTCCTTGTCCCCACCCACCCCATATGCAATCCCAGTGGAGGTCTCAATATAATGTATCTATGTATGATTTTTCGTTAACATATCTCAATGCGTTCTCAAATTATTGAGCATAAACCGTTTTTATGTTTTTAGTAATGGTGACCTTGACCTTGTCCCCACCCACCCCTTAAGCGATGAAGTAGTATAAGGTATCTATGTATGAAATTTCACTAAAATATATCGATCCTTTGTCAACTAATTGAATGGAAACATTTTTTGTATTTTAAGTAACCATGACCTTGACCTTGATCCCACTCACCCCATATTCAGTTCCAAGTAAGGTCATGCTATAAGGTATATTTGTATGAAGATTCATTAAAATATATTGATGCGTTCTCAAGTTATTTAGCAGAAATCCTTTTTATATGTTTAGGAGCAGCGACCTTGACCCCACCCACTCCAATCCTTAGCGAGGTCTCGATATGACGTATCTATGTATGAAGTTTCATTACAATAGCTCAATTAGTTGTCGAGTTAGAGAGCGGAAACGAACATTTGACGCCGCCACAAAATTTAATGGTTTGTAACCAAAGTCGAACTTGACCCATTGTTGAGTTATCGTCAGGAAACCATGATTTTAGGGAATTTAAGTCAAAAAGGGGCCATAACTATGCCACAATTATGTGGTTTGTAACCAAAGTTGAACTTGGCATATTTTATGATGCTGCACAGTCATGTATACCAAGAATTATTTAAAAATGTCAAACTATTATTGAGTTATCGTCCGGAAACCATGTTCGTAGTGAATTTAAGTCGAAAAGGGGAAAAAATCTGTCACAATTAAGTGGTTTGTAACCAAAGTTGAACTTAACATGTATGATAGTATGTTACACCAGTGTACCAGAAATTATTTGAATATGTCAAGCCCTTCTTGAGTTATCATCCGGAAACCAAAAAACCAACAGACCGACATACCGACAGACCGACGGACCGACAGACCGACTGGCAACGCACACAAAGACCTATGTAGCTTTTTACACCAAATAAATTATGATATTAAATTTTAAAGG
Organism: Congeria kusceri; assembly: GCA_027627225.1. NCBI lineage: Eukaryota > Metazoa > Mollusca > Bivalvia > Myida > Dreissenidae > Congeria > Congeria kusceri. The sequence goes on from JAPFQT010000163.1 coordinate 343,568, forward strand.
TGATTTGCTCTTAGTCTTATGACTATCAGACAATGCTTTTCATCGATATGTGACACAAATCGAAAAGGTCAATTTTTATGCACATTAATTAGAACTGTGAAGATGAAGAAAATTGTAATGGTTTTCGTGAAAGCTAAAGGCCATTTCTTTAAACTATTTTGCTTCGGCTGCTGACGAAACTCGAGGCCCGCGTGACAAACTGGATGGACAAGATATACTCGACCTTTTACGTAATTTTAAGACCTGGATTAATAATAAGCCAGTGAAATTTGGGCAGATCATCCTTGGTTTGTGCTACGTTGGCCATCATGAGTCTACTTCGAGGATTTGTTTGAGCTTGGCATATAGCTTGTCATTTGCGTACTTGAAAATGAGATATTGTACAATATTAAATGGGACATTCAGCTCTCAGAGGTGAAGCTCGCACATTTTTCGACGTGTTCTTGTGGTATTGTTTTGCAAGTTTCACAGAATGACTGCATACCATATAAGTTTGGTTTTTGAATGGCTCCTTTTCAATAAAAGCGAGACGGTTTGTTCAATTTGACATCTGTTATTTGACTGAAACATGTTGTTTCTAAACTGTTGTTTGCTCCAATCTGTAAAATTGGGCATTTTTATATTTGTGTGTATTTAATTTCGATTTATTTTCCACATTTGATAAATATTTTAATCCAAAAATTAGTTTTTTTTAATGTTTGTGTTTTATTCTCTTTCTATATTGTTTTCTTTCATGCATAATGCTCATCAAATAAACAAACAGCAAATATTGTATATTTTCACTATATACTTTATTATCATTATTTTTTATTTTTATTTTTAACTATGCCCTGTATAAATATAACTGAATATGATAAACTGTATTTCTAGTTTGTGTGTTTTTTGTGCGTGACAGCAATGCATGTAAATAACAATAAAAAGTAGTCCCTCATGAATATTAATAGAAGCAACCGACTTTATTGAAAATAAAAGACTGTCACATTATGCATTTCTGCCAATGAGAACACTGTAAACTGATGAAACCAAAGGAAATTTTAATTATTCTACATACACATGACACTAGCAATAATAATACATCAATGCAACGTTTTTTGTTATAATATGCATATACAGTCAATTTGATTCAGGTTGAATAAATATATGTTTAAGTTTGTATTACACTATAACTGTGTTTTGAAAACTCTTTAATACGGATAACAAAAAACGGCATCAATGTGTTGATTTATCATTTGTACAATTTTGATTATGTTCCAATTTGTATTTTTTTATTTTTTTTTTATTTTTAAAACAATCGTGTCTGCCGGTTTGAGAAAATTAAAATCAATACTCTCTGGCTTATTTTACATTTCGAGGACTGTTTCGGATCTTTTAAAGGTGACACCAACATGATTTTTAATCGAGTCAAATCAAACCCATTACATTGCAAATGCAGACACATTCATACATATCTGCTATGTATTTAACATGGTCGTTATTTCTGTTATTCTGAAACTCATTAAATTATGTGGACATGTTACAGCTCTTAATATTTAATTATTTGGTTAACAACATAGTTCTACTAGCCTGTATCTATATTGATCCCTGCATACACGATTAGGTTTTGTAAGGTAGTATCGATTCTAGCAGTCTGCATTGCTACTTGTAAACCATTACAGAGAATAGAGAACTCGATAACGATTCTCATGTCAACTGTTTCATTATGCGTATTTGTACAGTGAATAATGGCTCGTTCAGCAATGCATTCGTTCAATGTCTATCGACTTCCATAGCCGAACAGCCAATACTATACGATTGCATGTGATTTTAGAGTTCTTTACAACATAATGTCTGTATTAAATGAATCAATAATGTATTGAACGATTTATGCATTTGTCGTGAAATTTTGACATATTGATAGGACTTTTCTAAATTGAGCTATATCTAAAAATAGAGAATTTCAACATGTTTTTAAAGAACTCGTCTGCACTATGAACATTTGACTGCCTTTTCTGTTTGCATTAACCATGAACACTGCAATATTTTTCAAAAATGAAAATAACCTGGACATTCATGTGAAACACCAAATAATAAACGAAATATAATGTACAACAAGCGTATCGATTGCATCTAGTGCATGAAGTATATCACTTTCTTTCTATTTTTGGGAGGGGGGGGGGAATGTACTATGCAAAACATTCCATGTAACAGCTCATCCTGCCTAAATGCAATTTACCCGGGAACGTATAAAAAACACGATATACATTTCATGAAAACGTTTAATGGCTGTTTGAATATGATATACGATTCTCAGGGGATATCTATAACTCATTTTGTAGTGGTATTTGTATTCAGCGTATTATAGTAAACTGTAAACTACTAGATTCGATTGAACAAACATGTATTGAATAACCAACGGCGTTTTGGATCGAACGGCTGAGTAAACTGCGGGAAGCGCAAGAAACGACATATATATTTGCTGAGTGTTTTGTTATGTGTTGGTGGGGGTATGTGTTACTATACACGAACGTTCAGTGAGTATATTTAAACAACAATATTACTTTGCCATACATTTTTAGACATGAACATAAAACGCCATTAGCACAACATATTGTCACAATAGAAATTCATCAAATGCTTAAACTAAATTCAAATCTATTTCGAAGCAAATACGCCATTTAATGACCAGTTGTACTTAGTTATCTGCAGATCTTGAACAAAAATCGATAATGTTTTTGAAATTAAATGACGCTTTGGTACTCGAATGTGATTGCCAAAAAAAACTTATATGACATATAATACAACTTTCTACCTTTCTGGAAACTGAACAAAATGAAAAAAGAAAGGAATAAAGACATAAAAAAAAGAACCCATACACAATAATTACCTTTATTACAAATAAGATAGACCGAAGCTGCATTTTTAGTTTATAGTTACATATATGTTGGAAAGCACGATCATATTTTTCAAAAATGACCTTCATCCGTAATTTAATACGAAACCGACCGGACGTAGAGCCGATTTTAAAACAGTTTAAAGATAACAAACAGTGCGTGTATAATATTACGTTTTATGTTCTAGTTCCAATTAAAAATAGTTTTACTTAAAAAGTACATATTGCATACATAAAATATGCATTCAGAGCGGGAATCGCTTGTTCTTTCAAACGGAAGGTAAACACGTTTAATAACAGTTTAAATACGAGTTGTACAAGTGATTTACAACATATATTTCATGCAATGTTGTGACGGCATTTTGTCCACTCTGTTAAAATATTTAAAAAAACGCCAATTAAATATATTAACACATTACATCCAATGTGTGGCAAGAGTACCATGACTTAAATATACATGCAATGAAATATTTTGAAGAAATTAAAACGTTTGTGTAATGTGAAATTTTCTTAACGACAATTACACCCACTGATTGAATGAATAAGGTTGACACGACTACACTGCATATATCAACACATATATACATTCTAAAGGACGAGGAAGCTACGTGTAATGTGGCAAGTCCGCAAATCAATTGAAATGTGTTTTTATTTGATAAGGAGTGATGTTGTGCCTAAAACATATGTTAGCTTAACTTTAATAGACGTTTATGTAAGCAATACACATTTAAATCGACGTAATATTAACTTCATAGCGTATTTATAACCGGACATGTTCTTTGTCATAACCACTCAGAGATTAAATATAAATGGAGTGACCCTTTACGTGAGCAATTTCGCTTGGGGTTCATTCGAAATTTACCAGTTATTTATGATATTGTACATAACACTAATTGCTCTAACAGGGAATCAATAAACGCTATGTTGAACAAGTTTTCAAATACCATCCGTGATGTGGCGGATCCATTGTTTGCAAAAGATTATTATTACTCAAATGATGCTTATTTTGAAGATTATACTAATACGTATAAACATTGGTTCGATCATGATTATATAGTTGCTCGAAATCTGTACTTGCAGGCCCTCAGATTGTTCAATATGGATACGTCTATTTCAAACCGGTCTATTTTATGCGCAGCAAAAAGGCATTATAAAATTATAATGGGAAGGAAAACGAAAATACTGATTATAACAAATGACCGATGATGCTAATTTGCGTAAAAGCAAGTCGAGAGAATTTTGGAAACATTTTAAATCTAAATCATCTAACACTTCCACTAACATAACGCTTCAGGAATTTCAAAATTATTTTGAAAATGTAAGTACAAATATTCCTAGTGGAAATAATTATGACGCTGAATATTTTAATAATAGTAATGATTTCAATACACCAAACAGTGCTTTTCCTGAACTTTATGACCCAGTTACAGTTGAAGAAATTATTGGCGCTGTAAATTCACTGAAGCGGCGCAAAGGATACGGTAGTGATAATAGTTTTAATGAATATCTTATTGAGAGTGTTGATATATTGGCATTGCATATATGTGACTTATTTAACTGTATATTGAATTCGGGTTATTATCCCGAAAAATGGACTGAGGGTATAGTTGTTCGGTTACATAAAAAAGGTTCAAAAGAAGATGCCAATAGCTATAGGGGAATTACTTTAGTTAGTTGCTTATCTAAACTTTTCACAACCGTTTTAAATAATCGCATTGCACATTTTTGTGATGACAATGACATTATTTCCGACGCCCAATACGGATTTCGAAAAGGGCAGTCCACGACCAATGCAATATTTATTCTCTACTCCCTAGTTCAAAATTATTTATTTGAAAATAAACTATTATATGTTATTGTTGTTCACATGATGAAATGTTTTGATACTATATATAGAAATGCTTTATGGTTAGAAATGTACAAATGTGGTATTCAGGGTAAAATTAGAATTGTACGCGATATGTGTCAACAATTCCAATATTGCGTTAAATCATAATCTTCGTATTCTATTTTTCTTATGCAGTCGGGTTCCGTCAAGAGGAGATAATGTCCCCCCTATTATTTTCTCTGTTTATAGATGACCTAGAGTTACATATTTACAAAATGATATCAATTTAGTTTGGCATATTGATGAGATTGTCTTGATTTTACTGTTATTTGCTGACGATATGGCCATTGTGGGCAAATCACCCAATGACATTCAAAACAATTTGGATAACCTACTTAATTATTGTAATATATGTGGGTTAAAAGTAAATACAGAGAACCAAAATCATGGTATTTCGAAAAAGAGGCGGCTTGTTGCCCAACGAAAAATGGACTTACAATGGCCATGACCTACATGCTGTAAATGCTTTTAACTATATTGGTGTAGTGTTTAACTATACTGGGATTTCTACATTGAACAAATAACACCTGGCTGGGAAAGCATTTAAAGCATTAAATATTTTATTATCTAAATATCAATAATACAATTTAAAACCTAAACTGTTTTGTCAATTGTTTGACACATTCGTTGGTTCAATTTTAAACTATGCTTCACGGGTCTGGGGCTATTCAAAATCTAAGGAATTGGAAAGAATCCACTGACAATTTTGTACACGACTGTTGAAAGTAAAACTTAATACATGTCATGCTTGTTTCTATGGAGAATTAGGCAGGTACCCTCTGTATATATATATATATATATCCGTATTCTTAAGTATTAGTTCAAGGTATGTACATCTAAAATATAATTATTAAATCTATAGATAAGTTGGCAGTTTCTGATTATAACAAAGGCTGTCGTAACTGGATATTTAATGTCAGAAGGATGTTAGATGACTAGGGTTTCAGTTGTGTATTTGAAATCGTTACAAATATTGATGTTAACGTATTTATTGAAGAATTAAAACAGAGAGTGGATGACTATTTTATCCAGGGTTGGAATGGAATATTGAATAATAGCACAATGATAGATGTATTAGATCTTACAAAAATAATTGTGAATATTAATCTTACTTAGATATAATACCAAAAAGCTTGAGATTCCTTTTTGCTAGATTAAGACTGTCTGCTCATCCATTACATATTCAAACCGGTCGATATGCTAGACATAACATTGATAGAAATCAAAGGTATTGTTTGTGTTGCAATTCGAACGACATCGAAGATGAATTTCATTTTGTTTGTATATGTCCTACATTTGCAAATATAAGATAAAAGTATATTAACAAATGCTATTATATTAGGCCGTCTATGCATACATATTTAAGTTTTTTTGCAAACAAATAATAGATCGGAATTAATAAAAATATGTCTCTGTTTAAAATAGTCACATAAAGAAAGCTCATTGATTTTGAATGTAAGAAGATAGTATATAATGTTCATCCTCGTTTTGTTTGATGTTAATCTTAGAATGTGTGATCACGCCACTTACTCGCTTAAGATATGATTCATTCGTATTAAGATATGATTCATATATATTTATTTTTTGCTCCTTTCACATGCTGAACTGTTATCATCATGTGTTGTTGACGATGTACTTAGTACAAGTCGAAATTAAGCGTCTGTCTGTCTGTCTGTCTGTCTGTCGGTCTATATTTGCGTTAATTGAATATCACAAACGTAACCACGTGCTCTTTTGTGCAAAGCAAATACCGTTAAACACGATCGTACAAATAAAACATATGGTACACTTGCATATTTATTTGTATGTGATTGACATGTACAAATATTATCGAGAAAATGCATGGTTTATTGTATTTCGCGAACATTACAGTGCGTGAAAATAGCCGGTTATACAGTAATTCACCTATAGTAAAATTTAACTAACATTTAGCATACCTGAATTGTCGGTTTCTTGTATTACCGAAATTCTGTGCCTAGTTACTCTGTTCAATATTACCTAAAATTAAATTCAAAACTTATCATACGTCTTACATGTAAGTTACTGCTATTTTAATGAAGTATATATACAGTACGTTCGGTTGCATATCAAATGACTCTATACATAAAACCATATTATTTAAATTTATTTAAATAACTTAACTATAACATGTTTCGTTCTGCACTTGTTTTGCATGTCTGTAATTGACATTGGCACATTACAATACAGCAGCAAAATAGTCCACATGGATAATTAACACATCGATTGAATAGGTCAATTGTGTCTTTCAAATATGTTTTAATAGTTCCTGTCCGCGGCATATGTAAGACACCAGAGCTAAAATAGATTGAACAATTAATAGTTCCTTGCTGTGTTGCCTTTATCATAATTGTCATCTCGACAAATATATAAATATAAATAGTAAATACATGTTTACCTACCTCTAATGATCGAAAAAACACCACACAAAGATGAGCAAGCAAATAAAATCATAAAAGTTTGCAAGTATTGTTGAAATGATACAATGCATTACAAATTGCACCCAGTCTCTAAAAAATCTTCGTTTCAATTATTGCACAATTACAATTAAAAGTCAGTCGCTTTTTTACTGGAATGTCGATTGGTTGAATTCAAATGACATCTGAAATATTATCAACCTTATATTTGGGGAAATTTTTATACATGTACATCATTTGTTTTTCTCGTACAAATCATTGGACATTGTCGTTTGTCCTATTACACAATTAAATTGTTCTTTAATTATTGTGCCAATAACATAATACATAATTTTAATTACCCCTTCTATAAAACCCATAATCAGTCAAATGTTAGTTTCACAATATTTGAAACGGCAGTTTATAACACGTTGTAAATAAAGCGGCTGTTTGGGTAAGATATGTGCACATTATTTCATTGTTAGACGAACTGGACGTGAAAGAGATAATACTTGTATGTGCTGTCAAACATTCGTGGCTATTTATTGTTCGTCTATGCTATTTCAATGTAGCAATCTGCATGTTTACAATATAAATATGCTTTTTTTCTGTAACATAAGCATTGTGTAGTATTAACACATTTCATTTATATGATTAAAAGTACATAGTTTGCTGTTAAATGCTGCTGAATGTTAAACGCCGTTATACGTGATAACTATTTTCTTACGCATATTCATGCACCGCTAGATGCTCTAACATTTAGTGAAATTTAATTAAATAAGTGTACTTCATGTTAAATAATATCAATACACGTATTGTTGATGTTTAAAAACTAAACATATTGGTTTCCTGTTGTTTTTTCGTGTTTAAACATTATTTTGAATCACTCCCGCAGTCCTATCAATTAAACCTACCCAAAAGCTAAAGAGGAGACACGAGTACACGTGTAAGTAAAATCCATTATAATTTATCTAAGCAGCAGCATTTACACAACCATGTCGCTAGTTGAACGGTGCTAGAAATGCACCAATACAATTGGTGAGTTTGTTATTATTATAGAACATTTGGTTTTTCACTGCATACATTAATATCGCCTTAGTATTACAGATGCACCATATCCGAAATATTAAATGCTTTGTTCACAGTACACATGATATGACTATTTAGTTGTAAGAATGTTTCGTTATTTACAATGCAATCCAAAATAAAGTTTAGAAGTAAGTGATGTGTAAAGGACCTCATATTGGCGTCTCAATATCATATATATTTGAACATGGATATTCATAGACTTATGGTATAGGCATATAATAACGTGTCTATATATTAAGTGTCCGATCTACAAATATACAATATCTAAGTCCACCAAAATGGTCTTAACATGCGCAACAAAATGTATTATGCAGTTGGGTAACACTTATGTTTCTTTGTTAATCATAAACAGAACCAAGCATTGTTTTAAAATGCAACCGAGCACAAGAGTTATATTGAACAATCGGTAAATATGGTATTTACATGCAATGGGTCATCTAATAATTTACTATTTTACGTGTGTAAGTGTTTCTTCAACATCAGAGCAGTTAAAAAGACTCAATGTCTGATGCAACTTAAAAGACGTAACATATTGTGTTTAAAATCGCTGTACAATGATACTCGCTAACCAATTGACAATATATCAGTTAAAGCTAAATTGTACGTAACCTCTGAGAACTCTCATTATTGTTTTGATTTAATATTTAGATGGCAGACGAGGAAAGCGATCTAATAGATTTTCCTGAAACGGTAATTATCATTATTATTCGTTCCGCTCTCTGCGACTTTCCAATAATACATTTTCAATTCATGTAATGTAACACATGCAATTAAATATTTAATCAGAAATCATGTATAAATCTTATTGATAATAAATCAAGTATGGGAAAATAGTAATGACATCCTTTAAGATTAACGGCTATAGAGTTATACAAGACCATTATCATTGTGTAGTTCTCGATCCAAAATAAAAAGCATATTAAATAAATACATGCAAGCATACAATTTGTATATTATGGATTGTGGTAGTATAGCTTCTTGTGGATATTACAATAGTTGCGTGTATATTTGACGACAGTGTGAAACAAAGTTGTTCTCATGTATACGCCTTTACATGTTTTATTATACTGCCTATCGCATAATTAGAGTAGCATTGTGTATTATTTAATCAGCAACATGAGAGCAAGCTGACCTGTGCGACAGCAGAGGTACTACTTATAAACACAATGTCCAGGAAGCATAATAATATGCAGTGCTGACTTATAAGTGATAAATGTATTTAAACCGGCCTTACATAAATTTACAGACTACATGTGTTTGGTTTGTTTGCTGTTTGTAAGGCAACATATTAAGGTTCAATAATGTCCTGGAAACAATGATTTACACATTATTACACTATGCCCAATGTATTGTATTAAGTATGTGTTTGATTGAGTTGAGTATACGTAAATTAATTACTTGACTGTTTTAAAATTAGCATAGTAAATCAACATGTTAATAACGTGTTTAATGGTTCGGCACTTATTGATATTGTTGTTTATATTACTATATTATATTATATTACTACAACAGGTCAAAGAGAACAAATCTCATACCGGACAAGTGGAGGTAAATAAGTGTCTTTTTATGTAGTCTATGCTTTGCGAGTAAACAGTTTGTTATATAATACCTAAATATACTTTAAAACACCGACTATAGACTCAAATGTAATATATTGGTGTGTTGTTTTTAAACGAATTGGTATTAGCTGAACATACAACTTGCATTTTTGTAAAATGTATTCAAATTTATTTGAATGTAGTACATTGGCATATGTATTATAAACGATATGTTGATTAATAAAAACATGAAAGCATGCCGCACACAGTTATTTGTATTCTATGAAAATCAGGGCGAAGAGAATATGCAAATAACTGAGATGGAAAAGATATAAAAAAACAACAACATCTTGTTTAGCATGCACCTACACTGCTTAAATATGTTTGTGCTTTGTAACTAAATCGCATTTGTGTTGTTAATGTTATAATAAGTAAGCTACCATTTTGCGGTACAATTTTGAATTTGGAATGTGTTTAACATTAATGAAATTACCGGAAGTTTATAATAATTAAGCTACCATTTCGCGGTACAATTTTGAATTAGCAATGTGTTTAACATTAATGGAATTACAGGAATGTTAACCTCATTTACTTAGAATTGATGTGGTGTGTAATTGATGTGATCAGATTTTAAAGTGGACATACTGCAAACTGTTAACATTCTTGCATTAATTGGTTTTTAATCGAATATCTGGAAGAAGACATTGATCTACGTGTTTTATATCGCAAAATGCAATGTGTTTCGCACATGATCTATGATACCTATTAGGGGCGCAATATTACTTTTTATTTCGATAACCATTGCAAATTTAGATAAATTTGTAGAGATCTGCAGTATGACAGCTTTAACATATTGCAGCTTTGAAATGTTTCAATATCGATTTATACCCTTGTTTTAAATATCATTTTGCTACGATTGTGTTCAGAAAATAATTATATTAATATGGTCCTACGTGTAACCAATGTATGTGTCGCAGGGTAGATAATACTAATTTGTCTGGAAAGCAACATATGTTGATTTGTATAATAGTTCACCTGCATTGTACTTGTAGGGTATGTATTGGTAAGATATCTAAACTGTTGTATCATTTAATTAATTGCTTACACTGCAAAGTATCATTTGGTGGAGGTTATTTAAAAAACAACAACATTCCAGTAGTATAAAAAGGTAAAGGAAAGGTAAAGGATAGGTTTATAGTCTGATATTGATATACATCTTCAGCCGACTTTTACATTTACCCCCCGATCACTGGGTCACAAGTCGTCCGTTAACACTCGGCGCAGAATGCAGCCACGGCACATTGGCTTATTTCCCTCACAGGTACCGTTTATACACCTGGGTGGAGATAAATTGCTTGCCCAGAAAATGTCCAGTGGTCTGGGCTGGATTCAAACTAGGGATCTCACGATCTCAAAGCCAGCGTCCTACCACTAGACCACTGCTCCCACTATATGTGATGCCCAGTGCCAGTAGTAATATAGCTCTTCAAGGCTTAAAATTAGTAACGTTCTTATGACTGTTTATATTTTGATTCAGTGTATTAAATATGCCAGACTGATTTTCAAATAGTACAAACATAATATAAAACTGGTATTTGCATTTCAGTACTAAGTATATTAGAGAATTTATAAGGAGCATTATAAACACATTCCTTGTTTTCTTTTAATGCATTCATAACCGCATATTCATGTGTGTGTCATAAAACGCAAGGTATTTTGAAAAGTTTTATAGTGTGTCGTCCCAAAAAGCACACTGTGACTTCCATTATATAATCATTACGAATGCATTGATACGAATTTGCTTAATTTACGTGTTTATTTTCGATTTATGTTAGTGTCTTAAGTCCATTTGCATATTATTCTTATTCCTAAAATATACCAGTAAATACACATTGGTAATACTTTTGGCTAAACAATTGTTTATCAGTGTATTCGGCTTTTCGGAATAATGCATGTTATCATAATGTACATTTTAAATCAATGCGCTATGTTGTGGTTCTTCATGTCTTGATAATTACAGCACCTTATAAAGGTTGACCCCAGTTTTAATATGTGTTTATATTGTGTGTTGTGTTGTGCGTAGTGTCCTGTATTGTATAGACAAATGGTCACTTGCCTCAAATAATTGACTAACGGATGTTTATAAGGGGTTCTCTTCTAGTTATGTCTCTGGAGTTTCATTATAATTATTTTTATATTGAATACAATTTAAGTACGTTATGGATGATTTTTTTTCTTATATGTTTAGTGATCATTATTGAATCACATTTTTTCTATAAATACGATGAATAAGTTTCAAACTTATTAAAGGGTTCGCAAACAACTATTTTAGGGTTTTTCTATTTACAAAAACACTCATAATACAGTTATACGTATTTCCAATTAATGTACACACACAGTTTAACTGAGTTTCAGGTGTACCCTAAATGGTCCAAGGTAAAAGTAAATGATTGTATAGTATTGCCTGGTTACATAGTACATGTTACAATGAAATGTTCATTTCATCCTGTCCATACGCGGTAACGTTTGATGGTGACATTTTATGCAATACATTAAGTTCAGTCAGTAAAATTTAAAATTATATAGTGTATTTATATTTATAACAAACTATCGGGAATCCAGTAATGTTGAGCTTTTCGAAAAGGTCGTACATACGTACATCTGTCGATATTTAGTTTTGATTTTATGTGCACACCCATAATATATAGGTCGATGTTTCACAGTTATTACAGCTTTTAATTAATTTAGGTTTCTTCATTTTGAAGCTTAATGCCAATTTATCCACCGCTACATGTTTAAAAAATGACTGAATTAAGGTGCATACTCTGTGAAGACATTAACAATCTAATGTTGTCATTCACTTCAGATTTTAACTAACCGACGACCACATAATTGTGTATGCTCGTACAAAACATTGAACATAGTCATTGTTCGTATTTGCAACAAGATGCGTTCTATATGTGTGGCGTTAACAACAAAATAACTGTTTAAATTATTATTCTATAAAACAAGCACATGTTTATCACATACTGTACCTTGTGTTCATTGTAAGACAGCAATTAACAATATTTTTTATTTTACACGTGTGTAAGATAACATTTAGGGCGTTTTCATTGGCTCCATAGTCTTTGACTGACCATTGAATGACATTATTTTGGTGAACTGACATCGTCACCATGAAATAACGTCAACTTATACCAACTTATTTTGGTAAAATCAGAAGGGGTTTATTGCGTGCAAAAGCAATTGATAAATGATCTGACACTCGTTGTCATTTCATGCCATATTCAATTAAACTCGTCCAGGAAATTCTTTAGTAAGCGAGCATTTGACAAAATTCCTGAACTCGTTTAATAAAATCTGCTATGAAATGACAACTCGTGCCAGAACCTATATGTATAATTCACTTAACAATACAACGGTTTTAATAGCACGTTGAAAAAAAGCTGTTGTTTGCATATAGCGATTTTCATAGAACTGTTTTTGTATTTGAATTGGAAGTGGAAGAGGTACATGTTTGATATGCTTCCTTTTAATTGTACATGAAAATATTTGGCTATAAAACGTATCTTATTATGATTATGTTTGACACAGTAGAGGGTCTAATACTGTGATATTCTGACATGAGTGTTCGAATTAATAAGTTTACATATACTGCTTGAATATAATCGTTTTGGTCCAACATATTTAATGCAGATATATGCAAAATTGTTAATTTGCATCTTAACTTGTACTGAGATGTGTTTTTTTGTATGTTTTAACAGAAGGGCGAACCACTCCTGTCAGATTTAATTATGCATACAAGTGATGAGGAATAGCCAACTACAATGGTATGACAATATCTTATTTTAAAATGATAATAAACGTTTTAAAAACTGTAGATATAGATATTATATAGATAGAAAGATATAGCATTTCAATCTCTGTTATGTACCTTTTTTGAACTAAAGTTAGTTCTTTGCTTGCATTATAACAGACACGGACAGAAGACAATCCAATAGATCTTTCCGAAAAGGTAATTGTCTTTTTTATATACCTAAGGACTTTCCGAAGAGCTGATTTCGGAGCGTTTGCTCCAATATTACCTATACTAGAAGAGTAGAACAATACTTATAAACGAAACATGCTTTCATTATATAACAATCATGGTGCAATTGCATTTAAATCCATAAAAATAAAACGCATCTTGTGCCTTTTTATTCAGTTGGTTTTGTTTTGTTGTTTTTGAGTTAAAAAACCAAAGAAAAACAACAACAACAACAACATGAATAATCTTCTTGTAATGAACATATCGAATAACTCACGATCAAGTAGAACTTAAAGTTATAATTTGAAGCCCGGTTTTGTTTCAAACACGCCAGTGTTCATTAACAGCAAACTATTATGGACAAACATAATTGAACTGACCAGGAACAAGATATTCGTCAAGCTTGTGAGACGAAAAGGCACTTTCATTTTATAACTGAAGATGATTGGTGGATATAGCAAGCCAACTATTCATGTGAATAGAAAATATTCATCGTACCCAGTCACTTCGCCTTAGCAGTAGCAGTAGCATTCTTTGTTTCCGTCTTAAAACTTTGTCTTTTCAATTTTGGCCCAACATTTTATATTTAAAAAATCAATATAATTAGTCATTGATTCCGGATTGTTCGTTATTATATCCACCGAAATGCATTAAAAACGATGCTGGTAAAAGTTCACGAACTCCATACTCGTCAGTGTTTGAAAGTTAATGTACTCGTATGATTTGAGACATTAATGAAAACACATGCAGGTCCACGGATTACAAAGGTGTTTGTTAAAAGCCTGACATACGTTCACAAATAACAATACAATACTATTCAAATACATGCTATCTTTTAGATTGGCATTATAATCCTTTTCCAGTTGATTATAGATGGTTGTGAATTTTTTGGAACGAGGAGAAACACACGGCTAAATATAAATCAAAGTACTGAAAGCAACTAATCATCTTAAATATTATAATTTACACAACAAATCGGATACATTTAATTTTAGGTAAGTGATAATAAAAGAACATGTTTGACATGCTTAGCACGAAATAAAAATGCACACTCGCTAAGGTTCGTGCTTCTCATTTTCGTAGCTTCGCACGATTAACTTTATCTTTACTCAATGCACACCTAATATTCGATATATTCATATCGTGAGGTCTAGGTTATAGTCTGAACGGTACTGGTGGGTTGTTGTTTGTATAGCAAACACATGCACCTGTAATAACGTCTTGACACACCATGTATATTTATAAATATAATTTTAAGACTAACATTTTAAATGCGCCCAATATGCTATCAAAGTAACACGCAATACATACTGAGTTGCGTTCAATTAAATATATAACATGAAGGTGTTAAAATACCGATTTATTTGACGTGTTAACAACTCTCACTGTAGAACACACCAAATCAAAGCGAACCCAATGATTTTTCCGGCAAGGTTATACATTATTTTAGCCATAGTGTAACATGTATGCATAATAAAATTACGCGAAGTTTCAAACGATTTCGACACGTGTACTCTAATATGACACAATATAAAATGATGATTGCATATTTGTGTTTGGTTTAATTATTTAGGCTATACTTGAATGAACACTTACATGTAAGTGTTCATACGTATTTAGCTATGGATGTGTAATATATTCGGTACAGTCGGTGCCATAAAAATGTAATCCCTGTTTGTATTTTAGACCAAAAGCGCATAAAACACTCATGTTGAACTTTCCGAAAAGGTAGTACGCAAGTAAATCTGAATAGTTTTTATTTAATGTGCAAAATCATATAATTTGTTAATAACTGGTATACAGTTATCATACATTTATTTCATGTTGGTGGTTGTGTAGCGTACTGCCCCAGTACTCCGTTTCCATTTTTCGATAAGTTATGCTTGGATTTAGGTACATAGAGTGTAAACAAATTTCATCTTAGCTTGTGCTGGGATGTGTTTTATTGTTTTAACAGCAGAGCGAACAACTCCTGTCACATTTAATCATCGCGCATACACATGATGAGGAAGAACCGAATACAATGGTATGTAAAACATTTTATTTTGAAACGAAGATAAACGTTTTAAAAACTATTGGAGATATAGCATTTGAATATTTGCTATGTACCATTTTAGTTTTCTGCTTGCATTATAATAGACTCAGACAGAAGACAATCCAATAGATCTTTCCGAAAAGGTTATGTCCTTTTTTATATACCTAAGGACTTTCTGAAGAGCTGATTGCATTTGCTCCAATGTTACCGATACTATAAAATAATATAATAATACTGATAATTGAACTATGCTTTGACTACATATATACTAATTATGAGGAGATTCGATTTAAATCCATTTAAAAATAACTAACATTGATCCTTTTTATTCAGTTCATGGTCATTGTAGTTTTCGAGTCGAAAACCAAAAAAAAAAAAGAAAAAAAAAGCAGACTAATCTTCTTGTAATGAATATGTCGCATACTTATACAGTAGTTCAAATTAAAGTTATAACACGAAGCCCCTGTTTTCAAACACGTTTTAATTAACAGCAAACCATTTGAGACAAACATAATTGCACTCACCAGGAACAAGATATTCATCAAGCTTGTGGGACTATAAAGGCACTTTCATTTTATAATTATTGACGATGATGCATGGATATAGCAAGCCAACTATTTATGTCAATAGAAAATGTTTATACCATCCAGTCCCTTCGCATTAGCACTCGCAGCAACATTCTTTTTTCCGTCTTCAAACAAGTTTGGCCCAACATTTAATATTAAAATACTTCAATATAATTAGTCAGTGATTCCGGATTTTTCGTTATAATAACCGCCGAAATGCATTAAAAACGATACAGGTAAAATCAACGAGCTCGATACTAGTCAGTGTTTGAAAGTTAAAGAACCGGTATGTTATACGACACAGTTGGAAAAAAGAAGGTCCACTGATTAAACATTTATTTGTTAAAAGCCTGATACATGCGTTCACAAATAATAATACAATCATATTCAAATACATGTTATATTTTTGATTAGCATTATATTCCTTTTTCAGTTGATAATTGATAGTTGTGTATTTTTTGGAACGCGGAGAAACACATGGCTAAATATAAATCAGAGTACTGAAATCAATAAATCAGTGTAAATATTATAAATTACTTAAAGATTCGGATAAATATAATTTTTATGTAAGTGGTGGAAAAAGATCAGTCTTATCATGCTTAGCACGAAAAATAAAAAATAAATCTCCAAGGCTTGTGTTTCTCATTCATGGTCTAAGCCTCGCACGATTAACTTTATCTTTACTCAATACCAAGCTTATATTCGCTATATTCATATCGTGAGGTCTAGGTTACTGGTGGGTTGCTGTTTGCAAAGCATATACATGCACCTGTAATAACGTCTGTACACACCATGTTTATTCATTAAAATCATTATAAGACTACCATTCTAAATGCGCCCAACATTCTATCAAAGTAACACGCAATACATAATGAGTTGTGTTCAATTAAATAGATAACATGACGGTGTTAAAACCGATTTATTTGACGTGTTAATAACTCTCATTGTAGAACACACCAATTCAACGCGAGAACAATGATTATTCCGGCAAGGTTATACATTATTTTAGCCATATCGCAACATGTGTGCACAATTAAATTACGCAATGTTTTAAAAGATTTCGACACGTGTACTATACTATGACACAATATAAAGCATATTTGTGCTTGGCTTAATGATACAGGCTACACTTGAATGAACACTTACATGTATGTGTTCATACGTATTTAGCTTTTGGATGTGTAATATATATTCGCTACAGTCGGTGTAGTATATATATGCAATCTCTGTTTGCATTGTAGACCAACAGCGAAGAAACCGCTTATGTTGATCTTTCCGAAAAGGTAGTACACAAGTAAATCATATTTGTAGCTCTCATTTAATGTGCACAATCATATAATTTGTTTAGAACTAGTTTACAGTTATTATACTTTTATTCCATGTGAGTGGTTGTGTAGCGTACTGTCCCAGTACCCCAGTTCCATGTTTTGATAAATAATGATTGGATTCAGGTACATGCAATGTAAACACATTTCATCTTGTTAGTCACTTTAGATTTGAAATAAATGTATAACATATTAACAGACAATAATTATGTTTGCGTATAAAATCTTCTTCCATGCATTTATAACAGGACGATGAGAACATTAATCTATTCACGATAAATTTGAAACAGCATACACTCGTTCGACGTGAAAGAGTTGAGTCAAACGTTAATCATTCAATATTTGTATAACAGGATTCTAAGATGAAGATTCCGCAAAGAGACACAAAGGAGGTATTCATTATCATTGTTCTGTGTTAAATGTGTGTATTACTTTAAAGAAGGTGTGTATGTGATTTAATAATCAAATCTTTAAATGCCGTCATTATACATATCCGCATACACTTTTATATGTACATACATAATATTGTGTAAATAGTCTAGCGATAAATTAAATTCATGACCGATTTATTGAGTTAAGTAAATACACATATTTATACAGATGACAATCGAAAAACGTATCCTAACGAGTTTGAATAATATACATGATACACACAAACATACCGCATATATTTTAGATAAGTATAGGTGCATATCCCCACATATTTTACCATAAAAGTAATCAGCAATGGTATTGAGAATTTTTTTTCTTTCTTGTATGTGTACATTACTGCTTCTCACCAAACATGTATGAATAGTTGAATAGTTGATGGAGCATTTCTTATCGCATTATTTTATTTCTTCGTTATTAAAATCACGAAACTATCATTATAACAATATTTCACATATCACGAATTAACCAAATGTGTACATAGGTTTGGTGTTACAGTGTACAAGTGTTTACTCAATTGTATAAAACACGCAGCATACCCTTGAACACGTTTATTTTTATTGTCATTGTAAGGTAGTCAATGCGCTGTTTCTGAAACAACATATGGTGTGTTATTAAGTGTTTTATTTTATTTAACTTCCACTACAAAAAGATAATTAATACAAAGTGAAATACTATAAGTTGCAAAAATAAGAAACTTTTCAGGACATGATTTTATAAGAAAATCAACTATAATAATTCATATGCTGTTTGAAATAGTAGTCGGTGTCAACTTACAATATAATACAACTTGTATATAAAATTGCAACTTCTGCACCAAACAGCAACACACAGTTATGTCATTTAAAGGTAAAGATATATTGTATTGTTTTCTAATTCTGTTTTACATTTTAGGAAATAGGGACGGTGATATATCAAATGCAGCGGATATTGAAAGGTACAATAAGTCAATTAAACATGATATAGCCAAGAAAATATGCTAATACATTCTTTATATTTTAAATCATTTTTATAATCAACAATGTTTAGACCAAATTTAACATTATAATTGCATAACTGGACAACCTGGATATTGCTCTATACGAAGTAAGTCGCCTAATCGATTTGATATGTATACAAGTATATATTTTCGAAATAATAACATTTATATATGGAAAAAAGCATTTATTACACATCACGTGACCACTCTGTGTATTTTATCCATAGACCAAAAGTAATATCACACGGTATTTTTTCTTGAACACATTGGCACAGAACTGAAGTCAACACGCAACAAATAGTGGGGATTTCTCAATACTGTACATTTCTTATGTACATGAATTTGATTTCGACTGAAAGACGAAAAGTATTTTAATTGTGTAAAACTATAATTTCGATGATTTTGAATATCAGTTCTCCTGAAATTTTATTCTAGTTTGTTATTCATCAACGTTTTATCGCTTTTATTGTACATTCATATTTGTGTATGAAATTTTGATAATATTTTCACATAACCTCTTGGACTCTTTTTATTTCAATTTTTCATATGAACGTGCTAACCAGAAACGCGATATGTTTTCAAAATCACCATGACCGGTCAGAACGTATCTTTGAATATGTATTTTGTCTCCAAACCTATATCCGATTATCAATACTGAATTTCAAATAAGTTTAGACATCGCCGATGCATGGTTTCTTTAATTCTATGTTTGAGTACAATACACCACAATCCTATGTAATAATATCAGTCCATTGAAAACTGGTTTGTGTCGTCACCGCACATTTTGTTTACATAGTTTGCCACACATTTATTAGTTACATAATCTGAATAAAATGAATATCCATTAAACACTTTCAATCAAATTTGTATTATTCCATTTTAAATCACACAATATTTCACCATGTTTATAACCGATTTAACTTACGCACTGTATTAACTTCATATCGATCACACCATATTTAAAATTGACACGTCTCAATATAACAGTACACGCTCAATGGTCATGTCGGTAAAAGGTTATTGTCATATCTGCAACGCATTGGCAAGTACGGAGGGCTGATCTTGCATTTTTTAACTAGATAGCTATTGTATTGTGAAATGGTAATGTCAAGCCTCGGCTAGCGTAGCAGGATTTACTAGAGTCACCATTTAAGTAATTCTGAAAAAAAATCATGAATCTTATTATTTCAAGGTGATTTACGGATTGTTTGGCATAATTAAATAAATAACACATGGCTGAGAGGGTGATATCAATAATATCAAACCTTGAAAAGTCATATCAACCTCGGCTACCGCCTCGGTTGATATAAAATTTCTCGGGTTGATATTATTTTTTCGGCGTAGCTGTCTAAGATGACTTTTGACCTAGATTTCTTGCGATAATTATCCAGCGGGAAAATTCAATGCCAATATAATTTGGCAAATTATATATTTTTAGGGAATACATACTTACAACAATGGTTTAATGAATACCAACAACTGTTGCATATTTTTGGGGATTAAAATGTACATAATTGTTAACATAAGCGGTTAAAATAAAGTTATAAACATATCTTCGACATACACTCTAGAACTGAACATAATTATGAACATGTTTTCTCATTGTATGTCAAGACCAGAATATTATATTCGTTCTCAGAATTAATCCGCTGTTTTGTTTAGCCTTGCGGTACGCTCTATACATAACAATTGATTCTAGCAAGTTCAACACACGATCATTCTAAAATTAGCTGCCGGTGTATATTTGCATGTATATACATGCATCAATTAGCTTCCAGAGAATTATAAGAGCGAATATTTCGATAAATTGGCATTTTTTTTAAAAGTTATTGTGCATGTTAGTTTGAAATTGAATGGTGGGTGCGTTCTATTAAGAATGAAATAGAATTGCACATTTCTATCAACTTCTCCAGTAGATGTTAACCAACCTGTAAAAAGATATTTGTCAATAAATAAAATGTGGTGAAATAAGTCTCGGAATACGTCGACATGTTTTTTTGTTTTTTTGTTACTTTTACTTCATTTATGTAGCATTAATAAATTATTTGCAATACCAATTTTACACAGAGACCCTTGATACATCATATTCCTACCGAATATAATTCTAAATCGCCATAGTCTAATGAAATTTTATGTTTGAGTTATCAAAAGTGGAGGATAGTGTCATATAGATAACTTCAATATGAAGGTAGGGTATATTAATTAAGATCTAATCAACTATACGCGTCTGATACAAAATAATTATCATTCATTCCCGCAATTATTTTCGTACATTGTTAATTTGTTATATTTGACTGACCAATTTATATAATAATGATGTTAACGTAGATTATTTAGGTTATTCGTGTATCGCTGGTGAAAACATGGGGCGGTATGATCGCTTTGTTCGCGGTACAATTATTATTGAATTAAGCACTCATTAATGTTGGGATCTGAGAAGTTGACTCTTATGGTGCTCAAACAATCTGGGGTCCGAGAAGTCGCCTTGTCTAAGTGGGGACCAAAACATCTGGGGTCTGAGAAGCCACATAACTGATCATTTTGGCCCTCTTATATTATTTTTAGTGTAAAAATTATATCTCAATGTTAATGTCAACGGCAGTTGTCATTTTTAAAGACATTTCTTGTTTATCCTATTACTACAGCCGAATCGATCAGATAACAACCCATGCTATAAAATTAGCTTTATCCGATCGCTATTTGAGCACACGTCTATTCGATCGTTATTTTAGAACGCTATGCATTTCAATGTGACGTCATACCAAATGAATTCGTTTGTAGAAAACAAAAACCAAAGTGTTAAATATGGGAAACCAAGGTATTTTTTTTATACTTATGTTCACGCCATTTTCATGATTTATGAGCATAGCATAATACGATAAATATAATAATAGGTGTGTGTTGGATAAAAATGAAGTCTATCATGCTCGGCACGAAACATTTAAACGCTCGGCAAGGCTCGCACTCAGCTCTTTCTAATCTTCTTCTTCATCTAACACTCAATTAATATTATCTATATACATGTATCATCCTTTCAGCCATGCGTTATTTATATTTGTATTATATTGGCTAAAAAGTCAGTAAGTGGTTTGGCAATTGATGCCGGGTTTAACCAGATCATTATGCTGTGCCTTCATAATTTCACCAAATTGATATTTTCTGTTTGTTTGGTGATTGTAACTTTGTAAAATGCAATAAGGTTATTTGATATCATTACAATATGAGAACAAGTCCATATTTTAATCGGAATGTATTCATTAATGAACGCAATAATATACATGTATGTTAAACGATAGTATATGTTGATATTGCTTAGCTGTGTATATGTCCAGGAAGAACTGGTGGACTATCGGAGAAATGCACAACACACGTTTGCAATGTTGATTAAAGCTATGGTACTAATTACGCAAGAAGCTGAAGAGATTCTCGAAGATATAAACACAGGTATGGATGCGATTACGAAAGATAGCATTGGCAAAGATGATCATGGTGCCTTTGATTGCGTTCAAACAATACAACATGAAACGGACCATGAACAAAAAAAAGGTACATATAACACAATGATTACATTGAGTGATCACAGAAAAGATAGTACTGGAATGGTGCAAAGCCAGACAGTCGTCATCTCAGTATGTTGAAACTTCGGTGACATTGAAACTGTACACACGTTTACGTGTACTAGTACAACAATACAACTGGGGTATTCCTTGAAAAAAACAATACATGCACATTCCCAAGCAGATCAGCGATATTAAAACATAGCTGTAAACATAAATTTCTATTTGCAATGTGTTTACAGAACTGCTAATTTTGTTTTATTTATTGCATGGTATTCAGTGCAAGATTACCTTGCTGTTTGTTTAAATGTAATTGTTTGATGTTTTACTGTTTTATTATCTCAAGAGTTGTTTCACTTTTCATTAATTAACAAATTTGCCACATTGCGACATAAAATGCACACATTTGATAATAATGTCATGTTATTTATAACAAACGGTTACACGTTTGCAATACAGCGATAAGCAGTTTTGTGAATAATTTCTGATTGTAATCTTTATTTTAAGATGTTGTTGTTGCTTATATTTGTGGCACTTAAAAACTGCACCATTGAAATACGTTGAATGTATGTAAAATGACTTTGACGAATGCATTTTTATACGTTTAACATTCAAAGAGATTTTTTTATATATCAGAAAACCAGACAGACACATTCAAAAATGCATTGCTATGGAAATAAAAACTACATGTACGAAGGCACCACCAGTTCATTTTCTTTCCAGAGACTTTGGTATTGCTGTATATTTTATATGCAAGTTTAAGACTGCATTTTAGACCATATAGATTTAGGGTAACTCTGTTTCTTTTACACATACAAATGTATCTCTTTATCTCAAGATATAGTATGTCATACTCTTCGTTTTCGTTTTTAGAATTTCCAAGAATAAATGTTTTAAAATCAATATTCACATTTTTTCTTATAACATATGATATGCATTTATTAACATCATCAAGCAATTGTTTTGTTATTTCACTTGTCCAAAAAAGATGGGCAATTGTTTCCTCGTTTCCAGTGCAAAACGTAAACGGATTACTGTTTACTAAGTTCTTCTTAAACATTAGCAAATGTGTTCCTAATATATGATTGAGTATCCTTGCTTGACACCTTTGTATGTAACTATCTTTAGTAATATAAAACACCTTTAAAAAAAACAACATTTCCATTCTAATTCTTGAATGTCAAAACAGTCCCATTTCTGTTTACATTTCGGTTATAGTTTATTAATAAAAATATCATATATAGTTTTAATGATATTTGTGTGACATATTACATACTTAAAATAGCACGACAGTGTGGGACCATAGACCTGAACCTGATGCTCAGTAAAAGTAACTTTCTTTTTTTTTACATTTTTAACTGTCGATACAAGACCTTCATAATGGATAAAATTCATTTTCGCACCCGTAATTGCTTCTGTATGTGATCGTGCTATAAAGGTGTTAGAGTTCAGCACTATATCTTTTACAAATCTAATCCCTTTTTCATATAAGGCTTTAAAAATTATAGGCGTATTATCAGGTTTAAAATTATCATTATAAAACATGTCATCTATATCGCTATTTTCCAAAGAATCGAGAAAATGTTCAAAACAAGTCAAAACTTCAACCCCAAAATCGTTTTTAATTAAGCTCTTTAACTTGGGAATATAATGTCATAAATGAGTCTAGTATTTTCCCCAATATAACGTCCCGAGACAAAACCTGTTTGATCCTTAGATATAAGTGTTTGCAGATGGGATCTAAGTCTATTTGCTATTGCAACAGATGCCAGTTTATAGACTGTATTTAGTAGCGGTATAGGCCTCCAGTTCATTAATAAATGCTGTGGTTTATTTTTTGGGGGCATACAAGTTATGATTCCCTGTTTTGGGGTTATGGAAAAGTTATTGTTGAAATAAGCATAATTGATACTTCTTAATACAAAATCCTCTATTCTATTCCAAAATACTTAACAAATTCTGCAGTAAAGCCATCAGAGACTGGACGTTTGTCGTTGTTCATGCATTGTAATGTATTTATTAGTTCCTACATTTCAATTAATCCATCTAATACAATTGACTGATCTCCGGTTAATGTTTTAATGTTGTTTTCTTCTAAATCGATACAAATATAATTTGTCTTTACATTAAATTTTGTGTAAATTTTTTTTATAGAAACTAGATTTATCTTTTAAAATGTATGATTTATTATATATCATTTATCCATCTTTTTTTTTTTTTCATAATTATTTTTTTTCTAATGAACAAAAATAACGTGTATATTTTTCTCCATGCTCAATCCATCTGCTTTTCGATCGAACAATATGCCCTTGTACTTTTTAGTCTCGAAAAGCATTTAATTGCATATGTAATTGAGTTAACTTTTCTTTATTACACAGTACTGTATAGCTAAACATAGATATAAATTGTCAAGTACAATTTAAAATAGATGGAAGTAATAGGTTGGATAATGTCTTTCTGTAATGCATGATGATAAATCTCAAAACAAATGAAAAGCAAAATTGTGTTTTAAGTATTATATGCTTCTATATATTATATTATTAGCAGCTTATTTTAACAATCAAAAGCATAACCAAGTTCTATAGAAAAACAAAGGCAATGTCGAATTCGTGGAAATGCTTTAAAGATAAAATGCAACAATTATTGTCGAAACGATACATTGTTACAGTATGTCAACAGAAGAACAACTTCAACCACAACAGCAAGCTCGAGGAACACTGCTACTATTTTAGAATTTAAGTACGACAAGCGACAATTAAATTCACGTATCACAATACAATTACAGCATAGTAATAATCGTTTCATAGAATGATAGCAATACAAAGCTGTTAATTAAGTTGCTTAAACTGCAAGTAAATCCCATGTTTCAAGAAACACACAAAATGTCTTGATATTATAAACAAGGGCATACGACTGTCAAACTAGCATAATGTTAAAGTTAAGGCAATATTATATTCCGAGTTTGTACACAACGTTTAAACTTGAAGACAGACGCGACCACATACGGTACGTTTCGAATAATAAAGATATAAGCGAAAAGGGGTGCATTGTGGATGATTATGCAATCAATTGCCTTGAACTGTTGTGAAGTAAATCGAGTTAAATGGTTGTGAGGTGAGTTGAGTGTAGCCGCTGTAATGAGAGTTATATGTATAGCTTTTGAAATGCGAGTTGATTACAGCTGTTGTTATGTGATTTGAGTTTATCTGTTTAGGGGAGAGTTAAGTGTAGCTTTTGTGAGATGAGTTGAGATGAGTTGAGTGTAGCTTTTGTGAGATGAGTTGAAATGAGTTGAGTGTAGCTGTTGCGAGGTGAGTTGACTGTAGCTATTGTGATTAGTTTTGTGTGTAGATGTTATTTAATTAGTTAAGTATAGATGTCGCGTGTAGCTATTGCAAGGTGAGTTGGATGTAGATGTTAAGAGACAAGCTGAGTGTAGCTGTTGAGAGGTGAGTTTAGTGTAGCTGTTAAGAAATGAAATGAGTGTATCTTTTCAGAAGTGAGTTGAGTCTAGCTGTTAAAATGTGAGTTGAGTGAAGTTGTTAAGAGGTAAATTAGCTATTGTATTGAGTGTAGATGTTTACTGGCTAGTTGAGTATAGATGTTGTGTAGTTAGTTGTGTGCAGCTATTTCAAGGAGTTTGAGTGTAGCTGTTTAGAGGTGAGTTGAATGTATATGTTATTAGATGAGTTGAGTGTTGTTGGTATGTGGTGATTTGAGTGTGAGTTGAGGTAATGAGGAGTTAGCTGTTAGCAGGGGAGTTGAGTGTACCTGTTGTGTTGGGACTTCAGTGTAGCTGTTGTGAGATGAGTTGAATGATGTTGTTGTGAGAGTGCAGCACTGAAGTGCTGAGTTGGGTGTGACTTTTGTATTTTATGTTGTGTGTAGCTGTTGTGTGTATAGGTATGTGTAGTTTTTGAAAGGTGTTTTGTGCGCATCTGTTGCGAGGTGAGTTTAATGTAGCTGTTGAGGGGTGCGAGAATTGTGCTTACCTGTATGCTCTTTGTGGGGTGATTATAGTGTATTTGTTCGGAGGTATTTAGTTGAGTGTACATGTTGTAAGGGGAGATGAGTGTGGGTGTTGCTGAGTAAGTTGTGTTTACCTGATGTGAGGTGACTTGAGTGTACTTGTTATGTAGTGAGTTTAGTGTAGTTGCTGTGTGTAGTTGTTGTGTGTAGCTGACGACTGGCGATTTGTGAGTTGAGTGTAGCTAGTGAGAGATCAGTTTAGCTGTTGTGAAATGTGTTGAGTGTAGCTGTTGTGGAGGTAGATTAGAGTAGCTGTTGTGTAGTGGGTTGAGTTAAACTGTTGTGGAGAGAGTTGAATGTAGCTGTTCTGATGCGAGTTGATTGTAGCTGTTGTGAGATGAGTTGAGTGTAGCTGCTGTAAGGTGAGTTGAGAGTAGCTGCTGTGTGGTGAGATGAGTGTAGCTGATGTGAGGTGAATTGATTGAAACTGTTGTGATGAAAGTTGAGTGCAGCTGTTATGAAGTGAGTTGATTGTAGCTGTTCCGAGGTGAGTTGCGTGTAGTTGGTGTGGGATGTGTTGATTGTATATGTTGCGACGTGAATTTAGTGTAGATGCTGTGTTGTGAGTTGAGAGTAGCTGTTGTGTGGTGAGTTGACTGAATATATTGTGAGGTTATTTCAGTGTAGCTGTTGTGAGGTGTTAGTGTAGATGCTGTGAGCTGAATTGACTTTAGCTGTTGAAAGGTGATCTGTGTTTAGCTGTTGTGAGTTAAGTTGAGTGTAGCTGGTTTGAGGTGAGTTGAGTGTAGCTGATGTCAGTTGAGTTGTGTGCGGTTGTTGTAAGGTGAGTTGAGTATAGCTTATGTGAGATGGAGTGTAGCTGTTGCGAGGTGAGTTGAGTGTAACTGATGTGAGGTGAGTCGAGTATAGCTTTTGTAAGGTATGTCGAGCGTCGCTGTTGTGAGATGAGTTCAGTGTAGGTGCTGTTTGAAGTTAGCTGTTTAGAGGTGAGGTGAGTGTAGCTGTTTTGAGATGAATTCAGTGTAACTGTTGTGAGGTGAGTTGAGTGTTGCTGTTGTAAGGTGTGTTGAGTGTAGCTGTTGTGTGGTGAGTTGAATGTTAATGATTTGAAGTGTAATGAGTGTAGCTGTTCTGAGATAAGTTGAGTGTAGCTGATGTGCAGTGAGTTATGTACGACTGTTGTAACGTGAATTGAGTATATCTGACGTAAAGTGAGTTAATCGTAGCTTTTTTGAGCTGAGTTGAGAGTAGCTGTTCTGAGCAGAGTTCAGAGAAGCTGTCGTGAGATGGAGTGTAGCTGTTGTGCGCTGAGTTTATGAGAGCTGTTTTGATATTAATTATTGTAGTATACGGTGTGGAGATTTGATGTAAGATTTGATGTAAACTAAATTGTTAGGAACTAAAACTCCACTCGTGCAATATACTCGTTTATTTTTAACATTGAATAGTCCTTTTCCAAAAAATATAATATTTTTCCTGCCTTCATGGAATCAATATCAGCACAAGCGAATTCTATCAAACAACTGTTAATGATTACTGTGAACACAATCTTCCACATGCATAGCTAGCAAGTGCATCGCTATGCGAGTTGGATATTCGGGCTGGTGTTTGTCGACATTCGTTTTCAGTGTAATAAAACTTCATAAAACAACGAGTCGCTAGACACACTACTCCAATAAGTATATTGCTGTTCTTACTATTATTATGATGATGATGATGATGATGATGATTATTATTAATATTATTATTATTGTTGTTGTTATTATTATTATTATTATTATTATTATTATTATTATTATTATTATTATTATTATCATTATTATCAGGTGATGGCGCAACAACATCATCTTCTGATGCAGCAGAAGTATTAGTTGCAGCAGTAGTAGTTTAGAAGTAAATTAAATAATAAATTTCATAGTAGGCTCATGCTTAAATTGCTATTAGCCTTTAACAAATGTTTAAATCTTTTTTAAGAGGTTGCTGCAGTTTTAATATTGCTAACTGCAGTTGTGAACATGTATTTTTCCGTGTGTATTATGTATTATTCATTGTTGTATGTCAGCGAAGGTTTGTGCACTTTAGTAAGTGTTTAATCTAGTACCAATCACAGTGTGATTGGAGCGAATGTACACATGTCTGTGCTAGGACCTGCGTGTACATGATGCCTTTGTTCGTCATGAAAATATCCACTTCAAATAAATTATGCGTTTTTGTTTCCTGTTTCCTACCTTATGTAAATGATGAGCGCTTAGATATAGACACACAGTTAACATCTTTTTACACCGGAACTGTACACGTAGGGACGTGGATCATTTCGAGTTGATTTATTAGTTTTGGAAAAGCTACCCACAAAATGAGTCGGATGATACTGATGTGCGCAATGGCAGTGTGTGCGCCTGGTAACTCTAGTAAGTTTGTGGTTTGGTATCTTTGATGAAATTACTTAAAGTTCTGTGTTCGTTTCAGTGTAAGATCGAATGGTTGTATCATTATGTATTATATCATGAGTATTTTCACGAGTGGCAAAATTGTGGCTCACTGTCTGCGTTCCCATCACTAAAAGACAAGGTTAAATGATAATTCTTCTGACTTTTATATTCCATTGACTGTCGTTTACATAAAGTGAAGTATGTACAGCCGATGGGTTCATACATGTACGATAAAAATTGGAAAAAAAATCGATTAGCCTTTTATTTCCATAATCAAATTTTAGTATTCACACGTCCCAGAGTGAAATGATAGAGATATCATTTAGTCGAATGCTCCACTCTTTTTTGTGTAGTATGAACACAATTATAGCCTCGATTCAAATATAACCTGCATTCCATATTTAAATTATTAATTTAATAGAAAAAAACGTCGTTTAAAAATGCGTTCAAATCCCTCATATATTTACTGTAAATCAGGTATACCGTACGCATGATATAACGGCCTCCTCAAGTTGAAGTGCCTTATTAGGCGATGGCATGGTTTTCACGATTTGAAAATTCAAACCATATGGAATAATAACCGCCACGACATAATCGATACCCAGCCTACAGCGGTATATATAAATATATAGGGAAAACATCTTTGACTCGTAATAACTATATTATCGTTTAAATGAATCTTTAGGTGCAAATGGTTCGATTATATTCAATCTTTAATATATTCATTTGTATATTTTCTAATATTTTAAAGTTAAAATATTCTAGTTTTGTTTAAGTTTAAAATAGTTAATCAATTCAATTTACTATATATATCTACTGAAAATCTTGATTTTTGGGTTAGTTTTTGCCTTAGATTGTTGAACGTTTTGCTTCGCTATTCGAAAAGTATTCCCCCCTAAAGCTTAGGTGCAAGTGGTTTCACAAAATATAATATGTGTATTATGCAATATATACATTTCATGAATTTAAACACATATTATTTTGTCCAGTTTGCATTTAAAATAAGTTGTTGTTAAACGCATTTGGCTTCCGTCAAACTTCGGAATTCTCCCGAGGATGACCTGATCAACTGATACGGTTCTGTGTTCGTCTTGGGGATATTGTTTGCATGGGGTAATAAAATAAGGACCGTATAAGTGAAAACTGGGGGCTACACTAACGGAGTATTTGAAATGCGGTTTCGTACCAGTTTTATGTAAAGAAATTCACACGAACATTTAACGAAACTTAATCTTTTAAATGAGTGTAGTTAGTGCACTTTCAGACAGAGTGGTTACGTTGTTAAAAAAGAATATATTCGAATCTTTATGTGAGGTTTTTGACATGTCTTAAAAATACATGAATCAACATAATAATGCATTAGTTCAATGGAAATAGCGAATGTGTCTAAATATATATTCGTAAAAGTCATATTATTTTAAAATGTATTTTATGAACATTTTATTTTGAACGTTGTTTATTCATGTATGTAGATGTTTGGTGCTATTTTTTTCTTATAAAGATGGACTACGTTTATTTCATTTCGTCTATTCAAACTATTCTACCTATTTCATGTTTTCTCTCCAATTGTGTACTCATTTGCTTAACGGATATTTGTTAGAATTAGAATAGAAACCATAATTACCATTTTTCAAGATTAAGCGTGCACGAATTAAAATTATTCGTGTTTACCTTCTGAATATAAACGATAAAGAAGAAACACAATCAGCTGATAGTTTGACCATTCTTCAGCTGTGGCCCCACTTCCGCGGTCAACTTAATCCGATAAGATTTTATGACGGTATCATAAAGGTGGCTATTTGAATACCCCGGCTGTTATTATGAATAATCTTGTCCATTGTCGAGAGATTATATTTATTAATAAAATAAAATAAAAAATTATTAAAGTTTATAATGCGAGGAAATTAAATGTGTCTGTTTCAAATAGGATGAAGACTACTGATGATAAACAACTGAACTCACTAAAGAAACTTCTTTATTTTTCAAACCTGAACATTATACAGTAACAATATGCAAATTTTTATATAACACAACATTCCCTCTCGAAATATCAAACAGACAAACTAGGAAATTCTCATATCTACATGCTTGAAGAATTTTACTTATACATAATTGCTTCATTAAAACCATACTATTTTATTTTTGGATTTCATTAAAGTAAATGATACAATATTTTGAAGATAAATACAAAGCAACGACATATAAAGTTCTGTTGGTCTGCCTTGTTTTTGTTTCTGAGAATTCGACACCATTTATATACAATTTATTATTACAATTTACATATTAAGCGGTTATTCTTCCATGTGGTTTAAATCCAATAAAAATCACCAGTTGTATATTATAAAATGTCGTTCTAAATAATATGACGATTTTTCATAATATTGTATTGATAATGAATGATATAGAATATTATACTATATATATTATACTGGTCATGAACTTGATTGCAAAAACAAAAAAGTTTCAGCTTCGCCAGACCCGTGGGTTGACGTTAAAGTGCTCTGTACGTCCACCGTAGAAGTTTCCTGCAGTGGCAATAGTGGTAGTGACGGATTGTGGACAATTTACAGGGCTCGAGCTGGTGAACTTGATGTGCAAAACATGGCGAAAATAGTATGCAATGGAACTGAATACAATGTAACCTACCTCAAAGATATTGAATCGACGCAATGCATGTGTATAAATATAACTGGAGTCATTTGCACCATAACAGACGAAAGGATTGCTAACAAAGGTGACCAATGGCACTGTTCGAAATTTTTTAAAGGATATACTAATTCCAGCAAAAAACATAGTTTACCCAATCAAGGTAAGCATAAAGCAACCATATGTATTAGCTTTTGTTTGTTTTAACGACGTCAACCACTAGAGGCACTCAGCCATGTTTTTATGATATTGTTGATGTAACATGCGATGAATTGTGTCCACAACTATGTAAGGCATTTTAAGTGTTGGCGTTTGGAGACACAAACGCATGCATGCTGATTGTGTTTGTATTTATCTACTTCATGAAATAACTCCATGTTCTGTATCATCGAGATAGTCACATCACACACATAACTTGATCATTATGTATTACTTTCACTATAAATGTATACCAGTATTCACAGTTCATTTACAAATCAGAATGATACAATGTGTGTACACTGCAATTATATAATGAGTAGTATTCATTGTATAGGCTTGTACTTATCGTGTTATCTCTCACAATATTTAATGCTCATTGTCTTCTTTGCTTTTCTGTTGATACAGAGAATAGCAGGCTTCTACCCGGTATTGTGTAATATATCAGTTGAAGATTATAATAATATAATGGAAAGGCATGCCCAGCCGTTATTTTATTCGTGCCGAACTTGATATTTTGTGGAATCAATAATTTTTGCTGTGGTCTAATATTCGCGCTTTTCGCGCTACCGTCATTGTGCGAATTTATGACCACCGCAAATATTTACCGATTTCGTTGTGTAGCAACACCTTGGGAGCTTACTCGTTCATTTAAATTCGTAATATGCTCAGATAGGCCTATATGTTACAATGCAAATGTTTTTAATTAATCTTTCTGAATATTCTTTTCGTCGGCTTCATTCTTATTAATGGATGCCTTTATTTCTTTTAAATTAAATTGCGGGCGTTTTCGCACATTTAAATGCGGCCATACACAGCAGATCCGCTTTATCGCGATTCACGTGGTGCATATATACACATATACATTTATACTGTGTAGCCCATTTTCGTGGCCTCCAAACATGAAGGTAATAAACTTGCCTTTGTCATTGGTGTTAACATCCTTAACGTGTTATATCCATATTTAAAACAGTCCATTTGTATTTGAACATATAGAGATCGAATGGTATTCCTTGAAATAAAATTTAAATCGCGTATAATCAATTCGAAATCCGAAAAGCCTTTCCGAATATTACTGTTCACGTGAAGTTAACACGAATTATATTTTACAATTAAACTGCACGTGTATTTCATGTTAATCCTTTAATGTGGTAAAAAAGCGCGCGAAAATAATGCCGACATGAACACGTCACGTCATCAACATGGAAAGCGTGGGCATTGATTGCCATAAAAACACTTTGTAGCGCTAAGTACTTTGAGATCTTTCACGTAACGCATAACAACATAATTATATTTAAATAACACAGTTACCCAAAGGCCCGATTATGAACACCTGTAATACCATGTGTAACATGAAGATATTACTTTACACAAGTTGATCTTTTGAGTAATGAATGAGCGACCTCGATGTGGAGCCGAAACGAGTATTTTAATCGGCACTTAATTAACAATGTGTCAGTTTGACACAACGTGATATATTGTATCCATTATCTCGCCTAAATCTGCGACCACTGTTGTCAATTAAGAGCATACTCCGATACTACTATACATGTTTATTGCAACAAACAAGCTGTCACAATAGGACCCTTTATTGGCGTTCTGTCTGGTTGCATAATTGAATACTTGCATATTTTGTGTACAAACCTTTTCCTTTTTTTTTCAAAAATCGTAGTTTCGCGAATGTAAGATCACTCGAAATTTGTACTCCGTGAATTCGAGGGATTCCACAGTATTACACAAGACCAGGCAGTAAACTGTTTTTTTCTATTTATCATACCACGGTTTTCTTAAGATTACACCAAACGTGCTGATTTTTATACATATATATTTATTAAAAAATAAAAGCAGCGCTAATTCTGCTGAGCCGGCTTTCACACGTTCACGTACATGTAGTTATGGATTTCTATAAGTTGACTGGATAAAACATGTACCTTATTATTAACAGTTTGTAATGATAAATGCGCTGTTTTCACAACAAATACATAGATTACACACACGTTTATGCATATACTATTAAAAATGCAAGCATAAATGGATTGCAACGATCAATTTCATCCGAGAACACACAACGCTGAAATGTTTGAAGACGCCATTTTGGAGTTGTGTATTGAAGTTGACATGTTCAAGATCGTGTCAATATTGACTAGAGCGTTTACATTTTTTTGGTATGACATACTCTTTAAAAATGTTGAGGCACATTATAAATGATCATGTGTAGCGCATTTATTTGGAATATATTGAAACAATTGTGTATGGATGATTTATGGTTCGATTGATGACGTCATACCACTACCAAAGTCGGGTTCATGTGAATATTAAAAAGAATGACGTGTTTGTGATTTATGTCGATTACAAATAAAAACTGTATACGTTCTTGGTATCAAATTGTTTGTTTTGGTAGATCTGATTCATTATAACCGAAAATGTTGACTTTATAGATGATTCCGGGTATTGTGATATACCGCCAAACATTGACTTATGTAAACGACCTTATACAAACAAAATCAAGCACCTTTGTATCAGGCCGATTTCAGCATAGTGTTATGATACATAGATACTAGTATACTTGATATCTTCTTTTGTACATGCATCAAACCTGAAATATACGAATATTATGTTACACTTCAATTAAATGCAACTTTCGTGGTATTTTTAAGGACTTGATGTTGGTTATTCTCTGTTATCATAACTTAGACTAAGGTACATGAAATGCTTGCTTCCTAGAAACCAGAGAATGTACCACAACGTCAGTTCCAGAG
The DNA here is from genome assembly GCA_027627225.1 of Congeria kusceri. Taxonomy (NCBI): domain Eukaryota; kingdom Metazoa; phylum Mollusca; class Bivalvia; order Myida; family Dreissenidae; genus Congeria; species Congeria kusceri. The sequence goes on from JAPFQT010000163.1 coordinate 378,306, forward strand.
CACATCACCGAGGAAGAAAGTACCCGCACTACAAGTTTGGACAATGACACGGTATCAGTTACAGAGTTGGTGGATAGATCTACAGAGAAGGAAGGTAATACATGTATACATATTTTATGTGTGACACTATAATTATAAATGTGAAACATCTGTAACATTTGTCTACATGTGTATCTGGCGTTCTTGTTTAGAAAACTATGTCCTTGTGAGAAAATACAAGTAAACGTTTTCTTTATTTTGCACATACCTGAACTTATTATTACGTTTACCACATCAGTTCCGTCCTTGGTTTGAAAATAAACGAACAACAAAATACTAAAGACCGAGAATGGCTGCACGAAAAGCAGCAAAACGTCGTTATTTAACAGCACATTTGGTTAGTTTTTTTCCAAAGCAGACACCGATCTAATGTAGAACTACGTGCAAATTCATTATCAGTTATATATAATCAGTTTATTTTTTTATAACACAGTGCTCGTCGTGGACAGCAAAATGATGGCATTTTGTGGATGCTTGAGCGCGAATGCGAAGCACGCATGTAGTCAATTTTGTATTAGGTTAAATTCACGCCGTCGATTAAATGCAAACTAGTTTCCATTATTTAGTCTTTATTACCATGTATAACGCACATACATATCTTAATTATTCCCAGCAAACAATGTCACAACAGAAAGCGATAGTACTACCACAGCACAAAATGCAAACAATACCGAGGAGATGGATAATGAAGAATCTTTTAAGAAACCTGACAGTAAGTAAACATGCGCATTAAATTGGTAACCCAAGATGCGTTTCTATTATCTTGAAACAAAAGCGTTAGCAACTGCCCGCAAGTTATTTCTTATAAAACAAAATACATAAACATATACATTAAAAATGATTCATTATTAAGTAGCTATGCAGTTGTGTTTAAACTTTATATTATGTTTAAATTTCATTTGATTCATTGATTGATTTCGTACCGATTACAATGTATAAACAATGCATGCAGTGACAATAAAACCAGTATTTATATGGAGTATAATTATACAAAAAAGAAACATTTAAGCCTGTACATCACCTACTTTGTAAATAACTCGCTTTTTTGTGTTATATGAATAATGCAATGGATAGTCATGTTTATGTTCATAATAATTTCAGTAACACAGCTAGCACTTATGATCGCAGGGCCGTTCGTTGTTTTTGACATCGGACTTGTTGTGTTTGTATATAGAAAGAAACTGTCAACCTGCTTGAAAGGTATAAATGGTAAGTAATCACACTTAAACTACATACAGTAGAGACAAACACATTCCGATTTAACGCGGAACTATTATGGTGGCTGATGTGGGCAAAATTTATGTTCGTCAATGAGAGGTAGTATTGCAAACGTTACACAAATATCATTATTTAATTATTACATATAACATTTCAGGTACATGTTATCTGTATAACATCATGTATTGTTATTAATACATTTCCATTTGCGGTGGGCTGAATACGCATAAAACACACATATTTTTAATGTATAAAAGTTAAATTATGTATTTGTAAAAGCGTCATTTTCATCGTTAAAACAGAACTTCGAACCATGTTAATTTGTTAATTAAATGCATTAATTTTCGAACTTATGTTTGACACTCAGTCTGTAGAGCTTACTCAAGATGCGTACAGTTAGATAAATAATTTACATGTAACATTCGTTCTTAATAGCTGGCATGGTGAATCCACTGTATTCCTTAAAGTAATGTTTAACAATGGAAACCATACAGGAAAACTTGATGATGCCCCTATGCATATCAACGAGAGTCCTGCTGCAGATGGAAATGTAAACAATGTAGCTGACTTGAATAACGGCGCCTGCTCGAATTGCCCTTCATCGTCGAGGGATCCAGTTGCCATACGTCACCCTACTGGTTGGTGTAATGCCAATGCATTCACATGGGTGCATTATAAGTAAAGAGTAGCTCAAGTGTTTCGCTTTTGTAACGTATATGCTACATTGAAGAGTGCGTTTTGGGGGAAAACATCAATTTCTGTACATACCTTATTATGAAATGCTCACTCGTACGTTATGAATTTTCAGAAAAGATCCATTGGTTATTTCCTAATAAATGTATGTCATGTATATATATATACATTTTTAGTTTTAATTGATTATACATTATTAATGTACAGAACGTAGCATGTTTTGCTCTTATATATTATGAATGACGTTCTCTTTTCAGGACCCACTGTCGAACAGAGATGGTACGGTTTTGTTTTACTAATGGAGTTAACTATAGTTGTAGTTTATATGTTTGTAGGTGTGTCAGTATAGCAAACATCCTTGTTTCTGTGTCAATGCAAATATAATATTCCAATAAGTGTGTATGTGATAATCATATATAGTATTTTCCTTAATAAATAACAAATTCAGTTTTATTATTTAAAAAAAAGCGACGTGTATCATTATTTGTAATTAACCACACTACTGCATTACTCACCAGTGCAATTAATGTTAATGGGCAAGAGGCTGAAGACATTGGAGACTGTGTTGATGACGACCCGTTGTACAGCCGCGTCAAAGAGAACGCGGCAATCAGCCAAGGTACATTGAAGCCCTTGACGTAATATTTGACAAAACGTTTTATCCGTTTTGATTAATTGTGTCCGAGTTTTCGTTTGTTATCTAGGATAATCTAAAACAATATAGAATTGAACATAAAATGTTCTTGTCAATTAAAATAATATAACTCCATATTATGAATGGGTAAATGGGTAAATAATCCATAATGTAAAACTAATTTGGGTTATTCGTGTGAATTGTTTAAGTTTGCGCTCTAGCAACACACTAGCGATAACTTCTCAGAATTAATCCATGTTGCCAGGATTTGTAGTGGTTTAACAACACATTAGATCATTTTAATTTTAATTCCATTACAAAATTGCAAACGATTGTATTAATATGAATGTTAGGTCCTACCTCGACGCACTGGAACCGCTTTATAGGTGCTGAATTGCAATGATCTGAACACATTTGTATTTTTAGATCTGGGTTCCAGCACCCGAGGGTAATTTTTATTTCATCCTCTGATTTTATAAAATATTTTGTATAAATAAAATGCAACTAATATGTATGCCATAATGCGTCATTGTGTGTCCATTTACTACTATACGTTAACATTAATAAAAAGATGTTTATAATCACGTGTAAAATAAATTAATGCCTTCCATTAAATCATTCCAATGAATGCAAATGGTTGCATACACAACTCAACGTACACGCAAAACAATGTCTGAGGCTTTACAAAAACACATCCAATAAGCATTTAAATATGTCATGAATGTGACTTCTACTACGATTACTTCTACCATTACTACTACTCAAGATTACGTGTAATTATCAATGACGATCTCTTTGGTTTAATACAAGTTTTATTACATCCATTAATAAAATAAGCAAATAACAATCGTGTCGTACATGTATATCAAAATTAAATGTTATTGTCATTATGATGGTGAAATAATTTCAGAAGACCAAATCCTGGACACGACGACCCTAGCATCGACAATTCTCTTGATGACGACCCGTTGTACAGCAGCGTCAAAGACAATATCAAAATGCGCACAGGTAAAACAATAACATATTATTTCGTTACATAATGAAAATATACTGTTGCATATTAGTTTAAGTAAATGTTGAATAAAATGTGCACCATTTTTATATAGGTTTATATCGTTTCAACCTGTGTATGAACCCTAAAGTGTGATATCACACGGCTTAATAGCAAAACATATGAGTAATATGTCGGTCAGTAAATATGCAGATATGATGAACATTGCAGATGCGGGTGCATGCGGTTATACTGTACACGGGTAAGTCAACTCTTATTTGCCTTACCTGAGAATGTTTGATGCATTTAATGACATTCAAATGCATGTGCTTCAACAATAATACGTCGTTTAGTTTCAAGTTTCAGCGTCGTGTTGGGACATTGAATAAACATTTATATGAACCACCATTGTTTATTGTCTATACATTACATGCGGTTGATTTATATGATAAGAAAACTAAAACAACCTTCGCGTAGACCATTACTGCATGTATGTTAATGTTTTATCATTATTCTACACAATTTCTGCATCAGAGAGGAACACATACCTGATGATCCACTTTACACAGATGTGAACAACGCTGATCCACATTTTGCAACTGTTAAAATGGATAGACCACCTTACAATAAAAAGTACAAAGACAACCAATTCTACACAACCGTTAACAATGTTAAAACTGTTGATACCGATGATCCACTCTACTCAAAAGTGAGGAAAGTCGACATTCATTCAACTGTAAACAATCCACTTTACTCAGTTGGAAACAATGATATTCCATTAAGCAGAAAGGCAAACACAGATAATCCACTGTGCGGTTACAACAGTGCAAGCTATGGCGATCATCTTTACTCAGTTGTGAGAAAGGTCGACCCTCTATACTCAACTGTGAGCAAGACAACGAAAGTGTGCGCACTTGATACCTCGACTGGTACATTTGATACCAATGCAAACGAAGATGACCCGCTATATTCGGTAGTTAACAAGAAGAAAAACAGAGGTAATATAGAATAATGTAATTTTGGTCTAATTAGAATTTAAAACAATACCTATTAGTGCGTTGATGTGTGGATATGTATAATCTTGCTAAATATCTGTGTGCGGAACAATACACAATATGGGTTCTTACAAACTATATGATCTTCATTATGATTTGGCATGAACATAAATCCATTATGTACACGTTAATTAACAAAAATAACCTAAACAATTCATTAGCATACTAGTACAAAATAGTTTTGAATTATTTCCATAACAACTTTGGAATAAATGTGCAAGTAGCTACATAAACTAACATGTCAACTATTATGAATAAACATAACATGCTTTATTTTAGCTCTGGAGACAAATGATTGGACTAGGTAAGAACATACATGACTGTCAACGGTCATCATATATAACTTATAGTTAGTATATATTTTGCGCATATTTGTACATTGGTAATTAGCCTTCAAGAAATAATACGGCACTGTTTTTGAAAGTGCCAATTTTTTAAATATATACCGATTCTTTGCCTGTCAAAATCATTTTTTAAGAACTTAATCATTAACGATGTACTGATTGTTTTACAGAACAGTTCCACCAGTGCCATTGTGTTCCACCTCCGTTATCCCTCCGTATAGCAAAGTAAACAAGAAGCACAAAAAAGGCATTGGTAAGACATCATTGACGCGGTGTAATATGATCTATGTATAACTATCTTATGAGCGGTTAAGAAACATCTGCAAACAAAAACACAGACATATATTAATTTAAGTCAGTTTATAAAAAGATCATTAATCGTTGTAAAATGCGTATTCTACTCAAACGTATTATATAGATGTCAGGATTACAACATATCGTTAGCATTATACAAACATAATCTTATGCACTCCCTGTTTTAACAAGCATATGCGTATTGTAAGCATCATTAAGATAATGTACGTGTGCAAACATATTGTTGATCTGATGCAAAACCGCGCGAAAATTATTACTGTGCATCTTTACTTTGTAGACCAAGCCGCAAATGATGATAGGTAATTACGGATTGTATCTGTGTGTTACTCGGTACAATATTTTATTGAAACTTGATCCAAGATAATTGTCCACCTAATAAGGTTGCCTAATGTATTATGTGTAATTGTGTTCACATAACATTATAATTATTAATGTACATATATGGTGTCTGCCTTTTTGAAACAGGCCTACAATGAGTTATTCAAGAACTACGCCTGAAGACTCCTTACAGCGTTGTCAAGAAAGCCAAAAGAGAGGGAACAGGTGGTGAAATAACGTATTAACTACACTGCATACACTTTAATCTCTATAATTAGTTTTATGTTTTGCATTACGATTTTTTAATCGTGTATGAAAAACCTATACATTGATTACAAAAAAGACATAATCCCTTAGGCTGTTTATTCTATTTGTATCTGTATAAGCTTAAGACAAAACAGAAGACAGCCCTTGAGTACTGAACGCACTCTCTGGTCGACAAAGGCACCTATAGCAAAGCGACAAAACATTTTACATGCTTTCTGTAAATAAAGTTTACTAACATGCATCCAATTAATTACTGATGCATTTTTATGTTCGTCATGTGTCAAGATATTTTATGTACATATTAAATATTATGTTTGATTTCCATTCCCTGTGTTTTGTACATATTAAATAATATTTTTGTTTATAATTCCCTATGTATTAACTTTGTTATGATATTTTCGTTAGAAGCAGTGCCACGATGCATTCAATGGCTTGTGCCTCTGTCTGGAACATAATTAGATGTATGTTTGGTTAACACAGTTGTAATTACATTGACAAAATGTATATATGTAAATAATTATGACGCATGAAATATTGTAAAAGGTGTGAATGTGTGTGCATGTGTAATGCAAATAAATAATTGGATTCGTAAGAAAACTGTCGCCATAACAATTAAAATACAAATTCATGTATAAGTAATGTCAATTTAATAACCCATGAAAAAAGTTGCTATGCGTTGGCTTTGTGTTCGCCATGTTTGATTCTTTCTTTAGAATATGTATTGGCATGTATGCATTCTAAACAGCACATGTGCTGATGAAAGAGTGTACATGTTTTGGGGACAAATAAGAAATCGTTTCGGTCAGACGTTACAAAATCTTAACTAAACCGATCAAGAGGTACTTGCAGTTAACTATACAATTATGATCCATGACTGGTTATATTTTTTACAATTTCTTAATGTATGTATATCCTGCGCACACATAAAATCGGTGTTTAATGACTTACCGTGGCTAATTGATCTATTACACACTGTTTAGGCATTTAAACTCTTGACTTTAGACAATCGTTAAAATTGTTAGACGCAAAGTGTTGTGGCGATAACAGGAAGGGATGTGCTAAGAAGCATGTGTATGACGAATGTTCTATTACAAATTTAAATCAATGGTTCAACAAAAGAGTAAACGAAATAAAATAAATGATGTAAATTTGATGAAATAAAGTAATGTATATGCGATTGTTTAAGAATGGTATTCATGACGTTTGCGTCTTATTTATTAAGCTTAATTTTTTTATATTTAAACACAATCAATGGATTGAATTAACAAATGCCACAAAGCATATTATAATCCAGTGTTTATTTGTTAAGAACACAATTAGAAGGTTTAAGATTTGATAAAACATTAACAATCGATTATATGCGTTTGAATGTTTTGTTTAACTTTCAGTATATTATAAATTTACTGTAAAGTAAAAAATTCTAGTGCACGTTAGCGAAGAAAATACCTGATTTTTATTTTACAAACTTTTATAAATTTAACAAACTAACATTCGAAGGCACCAATATTTCTACTATTACTACAATGTTTAATACTGATGCTATATTCACTATATTTTCAACAAAATCAACAGCAACAAGAACAACAAAAACAACAGTTACTAATACAACAAAAACAACAACAACAACAGCTATTACTACTACTACTTCTACTACTACTACTTCTACTACTACTACTACTTCTACTACTACTACTACTACTGCTTCTACTACTACCACTACTGCTACTACTACTACTACTACTACTACCACTACTACTACTACTACTTCAAACAAAAACTACTTCTACAAAAACTACTACTTCAAAAACTACTACTACTACTTCTACTACTACTACTACTACTATTACTACTGCTACTTCTACTACAACTACTATTACTACTTGTACTACTACTTCTACTACTACTACTACCGCTACTATTACTACTACTACTATTTCTACTACTAAAACTACTCCTACTACATCTACTACTACAACTACTCCTACTACATCTACTACTCCTACTATTACTACTACTACTACTACTACTACTACTACTACTACTACTACTACTACTACTACTACTACTACTACTACTACTACTACTACTACTACTACTACTACTACTACTACAACAACTACTACTACTACTACTACTACTACTACTACTACTACTACTACTACTACTACTACTACTACTACTACTACTACTACTAGTAGTACTGCTGCTGCTACTGCTTCTATTTCTTTTACTACTACTATTACTTGTACTACCACAGCTTCTTCTTTCTATAATCCTATTACTACTTCTTTGTATATAATGAACGATGATGATCTGTAATTTGTACTGTATGATGCTAGGTCTTGGAATCTCGTCAACAAGAATGGTTTTAGCTGATAATTTTATTTACTTCATTTCATCGTGACTTATAAATTTGCAATACTGTTTCTCTGGTGAACATTTAACCATTGAGTAATTAATTTGTAATTCAATTAATATTCTCTTTTGTTACTATTTAATTTGAATTGCAATGCTACGAGGTTAAAGTTTATTTACAAGTGCGTGTTTTGTGATTAATTTTGGACTAAGTGTGAAGTTCGCCATGCCTTTAAACCGGTTGAAACATTCAATGCTTCGCATTGACAGTTCCAAGGCGGTGACTCCTGTTTTAATCATTTGTTTAGGTTTTTTGTTGTGGTGTATGCATTGTCCTGTATTGTACTTGTATAGGCAATTGGTCACTTACCTCAAATAAAGGACCAGCGGATGGTAATAAGGTCTTCTCTCCTGAAGATGTCTCTGGAGTTTTATTATTCCTATACTAAATGAATCCATCAATATATTGTATTTCTTTAAAATATATAATTGTTCTTTTTTAAATAGATGTCTTCATGCATATGAAATACTTTTGCTATGCCCATTTAGGTATGTCTTTGCAAACGAATATCAGCATACGTAGGTGAGCATGAAAACTATAACAATATTATATACGGCAACAAAGGGAGACATTATATCAGAACGATCCTAAGATTCAGTGAAAACCAGTCAGCTCCCTTTCGTCAAAAACATGAGTTTAACCTCAAGTCTTCGAGTAAACACTTATACATTTGTTTCAGACACCTTTAAACAGTCTCTTCAGGACTTTATGGTTTTATGATATTCTTGAAATAGTCGGTTTGGCAATTATTTTGACTGTATTTAATATGTTTTATGTTAATACAATAATGATTTTTGTAAGACACGTTTAGTGCATTGTTTGACGTTGAACGTAATACATACATTTACTTTTTTGTGATACAATAACACATACATATAAACATTGCCACTTCGGGTAGACAACACTGCATAAATAATTATTGTGTGCGTGGTACATTCATGCACGTATACTTATGCGCGTACTGTATACTGGCGTTTATGTAAATATGATGTACTTTTAGTAATTTTGTAATCACATTTGTTAACTGCATGTAAATCAATGATACATACCCAATATGCTGCGCTTTTGATTATGATAAATATTCTGTCAGAATCGCTCCTTCTGCTTAATTTGATTTGGAAACTATCGCCGAACCTCATGTTTTTTTATCTGAATCATATATTTGTGCCGGGACTTTGTGCTTATATTATCTTTTCACTTCACTGGAATGTTTTTATTGTAAACGTACATGTACCGTTTAATATGAGCATGTTAGAATAGAGAAAGAGTGATTGAATACATTAATAAATTTACCCAAATAACTTACTATGTGTTGTTATGTGTTCGTCCCGCCAAACAAATCTTTTAAAAATGCGGTACAAGAAGTGTGTGCAATAAACGATCGGTTTGTATGGCTTCGTGTTTGTTTATTTTCTGCAATAGTCCAGAACACATATGAGCCGCGTCGGGACAAAACCGGTCTTAATGACATTGGAAAAATAAACGTTTAAATTGACGTCATTGTTTTGATCCAAAAAGTATTCAAGTTTGTCTGGTAAAAATAAGTTAAATATACTTTATTTTGAATTTTTAAGTGGAAATATGGATGGAGATACGGAAGTAAACATTATTTTGTTCACTTTATTAATGTAAAGAAAGTTTTTGTTTAAATTTGATTAATTTGTGTGACCATAAAATGAACAGTATGAAACTGAAAGTAAACAGTCGCTGTATTATATATTCAGTTCTAGTGTTTTTCTGCTTTTGTTTACACTGTCCAAATCGAAATGATTGATCGAATATTTGGTAATATGTTGAGATATTAAGTCCACTGTTTGCTACTGTTGATATACATTTTAATTGATGTAAAATTCTTTAAAAATGTAGATTTCTAGATTGCACTCGAAAATAAAATGTCGATTTTAGAAATCGTGAATTTTTTGTAGATTCGATAATAGTAATCGCATTGATCTAGTTATATGTAATATTTAATACTTAGAAAGTGCAATGTGCCTTCAATGTGCCTGTAAATAGTGTCGATTCAGTATCGATTGTCCTTTCGCTGACTAATTTTCAATATGATGTTTGCAAACATGTAAATAACATGTGGACTCTGTGGTGTAGTGGATAGTTGGTTAGCCTTTTGATCAGTCATTCCGAGTTCGATTCCGGCTACCGACATCTTCAGGCTTTTGTGTGTTTTGTTTTGTTCTTATCGATATTTAAAAATAGGTAGATACCTTCTACGCACTATTTCACTGCTTGAAAATAAATAAAACGTAAACTGATGGAATCGAAATTATGAAGAACAATACGTGATTTCTTCATCCTGTTAAATTAATATCATCAGTATTGTTTCTCTACTTTTATAAATATTTAAATAGCTCAACATTCGACCGGTATTAACTATAAAATAATATTTTACTGGCATGAAAAGGTTCAGCATATTTAAGTAACTTAATAATGCTTTTTGTATGAATTAATTCTTTCTATAGAGTCGAATATCTTATGCAGATACCAGATACCAGACTAATTATTTACGCTTTAAAATCATGGGGGTCTAAGAATAATAGTAAGAATAATTTGTGTATAATGTTTAAAAATAGATTTGAACGTTATTTTGATTTAAACTAATACGAACAGAACACTATAAATATAATTTTACGACCAGGCATTTACTAAGTAAGAGTAATTATTTTATTAATTACACGTCATTGCCGGACATGCAAAATGCCACGTGGACGGGGGGTTAGGTAACCTTAAGACACTTCAGGACGGACATGAGAGTATGGCCATCGTAGATTAGTAGTCGCCAACCAACACCATCGTTCATTACCCTACATGATCCTCGAGGAACTGGAAGGTGTTACTTGAAATAAGGAAGCACCATGCCTATGATAACTATGTATAAATAAACACTTAGAATGAATATTTTTTAAATCTTAATCAATTATGTATAACATTCAGTTTTCCAAATAAATGAGCCCTTGTTTCATACATAAGGCTTGGTTTGGCATGAAGGAAAATGTGTTTCTTCGATTTCAGGAAGTATCAGTTCTTCAAGTTCTCCGACGGATAGCCAAGCATAGTAACGTTGACGTCGTCACGGATCGCTGCGCATTCGGCAGTTTGCATTTTGAAAGACCCCACGCTCCGGTTCAATAATACTACTCGACTGGAAATGTTCCCCGCGGCCGGCCGGAGCAAAACCAGACAGTACTATCTTTATAAATCAGTCCGTCCGCACGTTCGTCCTGCGTAGCAGGAATACATGCAGAGACCAAACGCTGACCTGCCGATTGAGTATTTTTAATACCAGCATGAATGTCGTTTTTATCATATCAATGCAGTCTTATGGTGACACAGTAAATATACCATGCGTTTTGATGATGCTAATTGAGTTGTTTTATTTCTATTTTTTCATTGGACATTCGCCAGAACCGTATTGAAAAGTAATCATGAATGTTCATGGTTGCAAAGCAACATTACCATATATAAGCTAAACCAAGGTGAAAACTATTGTGGGTCAAAATTACTTGCTTTTACGATGAAGTAAATTGTAAAACGTATTAACTTCGTAATGCCTGGGTTACTCTAATAACTAAGTTTAAAAGAGAGATTGTACAACTTCTTGTGATGGCAATACTCGTGCATCCATGTGCCACTCAAATATGCATATCCGCAATATATAGTACATATCGGTAAAACAATAATACATACTTGTTAATGAGGAACTCATTTCTTAATTATTAAATTTTAGACTTAAATTCCATATTTGTTATCACGGCAATTGTTGTTATTTCAACATGCCACACGTGGACCGGTCTGATACGCATACGTTTACGCTCTATTGTTGCTAGGCAAAGAAACCTAGTCTTTAAACGTCAAGAACGGGTCTAGATGAAACTTGGATAATAGCTCTTATAGAAGATTATCTGCTTTATATATACAGAACGCAACTGTTTTTCAACGCATCACAACGCTCCATATCAGAAGAAAAATGTTTCCATTTATGATTAATTGATGTCACGGAAATGTGTATAACCTTTTCGTTTTTTTCCGATTCGTTATATTATTATCTATATCAGTTCTGAATTAAGTGTTTTATTCAAAGTATTCGACAGGCAGAGTGTTTAAACATTACTTGGCATAAAAAAACAACTTTATAATAGCAGTCACGCTGTCCATTTTGACCTTCAGTATGCCGTGGCGTTCTATCGTTGCTAGGCAACAAAATACCCTTATTTAAAGACTTCGTATGGATGTTACTAGTTTGTTAACACTTATTATGGACGAGATGATGAAATGCACATTTGAAAATGTGGTCAAATATAATCAAATGTTTCATTAAAATATCTCCATGTGTTCTCACGTTATTGAGCGGAAACCGTTTTTAAATCTTTTGCATATTTAGCATCTTAACGTCAGATATAAAATGCTAGTTACGTAGTTACGTGACGTCACACAATTGCGCATAACTTTGGCGTTTCTTGTCCAAATCAAAATATTATTGTATCAATCATCTCTAAATATAATGTACTTTCAAAAATAATTAAATACCAAAATGTAAAATTTTGTCATTAAGGCCGGTTTTCTCACAAAGCGGCCCATATGCATATTACTTTTTTACTTCTTAACACAAGCGAACATAATTAATTTTATTGAACTAACTGAATACCCACTTAACAACGATGACCTCGAACATCTGCATCCTTGAGATGTTTTCCGGTCGATATATTTGCTAACGGCTGGCTCTATAAACTAAAGTGTTCTTAAAATAGCATCACTAGATTTCCAAAACACTCTGCACTCGAAAGATGCTTACATGTAAGTATGTATGTGTGTGTGGCAAATAAGTTACAGTGGCTAAGTGGATTGGTTACACATAAGCGTTGTTTCAACGTCAACGTACAAATGTAGAAAATAGTGTACATTTTACTCTGTGACTTATGATTGATTCCGTGAGCAACAACAGTTCCTGGACACGTCAAGGCATCATGAAACAACCTATTTACAGGGTAAGCTCTTCGCTATGATAACTTGTTTATGATTACTGAACACAGGGCTGGGTCATAACTGCAATTTCTCATGATCATTAGAACACATGGTAGGTGCCGAGAAGGAGAACGTTTATCTAACTAAAGCACGCCATATTTGTATTGTCTATGCCTCATCGGAAGACGTTCTCTATTCCGACACCACCAAGTATTTTCTGTTTGTTAACAAGTTAAAATAACGAACAAATATGTTGCGTCTTTCCCCTCAGAAAGTTCATACACACACGTTTCGAAACCGCGACATGGATTGTTTATTCATGCCAGGATTGGTAATGCTTTGTGAGTACGAATTATGATTCCATTTTCATATTAATATTTATATTACACTTGGGTTTAATTAGAGGGAACTTGCACAAACACACGTGCCTGTTATTTAATTTAATGCGCAGTACAAAAGCCGGACGGTCAAATGCTGAACAACTATTATATATATATTGGGTTTTCTTTTTTCTCACATTTATATGACCTGAGTGAATTTTACGTTTGCATGTGTTGAATGTTTTAAACGATTAGAATGCACCATGTCATAATATTTTTGATATCAAATACCCACTCCAGATATAAAATATAATGATTTTTAAATGTAGTATAAATCTTTCTGACAGATTAATCCTCAGTTTAAATAATGTAAACCTTAAATTTACACTGTTTCAAATGGTTTCATTTAAGATTGTTGTAAAGTATTTCCAGTTTTGATCGATGGATAACATACTTACGATAAATAGTTTAATAGTTTGCATTTACAATTATATCCTATATCTATGAAGCCATATTGGTAACTGTGTGATTTATGCACATACACAGCAGACTAAATATATAGTCAGCGTCATATTCAGCTAAAGCAGTCGATAAAGCAGCTTCCGTTGTCGGATCACGTGACATGCATCACTATATAGCTGCGTAGATTGTAAACGAAATATGTGCGTTCTCTTAGTTATGCATGCGAATAGCTTGGCATAATAGGCCAACGTACAATATAGATGCATGTATAAATACAAGCATGGCTACACTCCTTCGACAGTGTTTAACAATATCCTGGTAATATCAATACAATAAGAAAATCACACAAGTTCATATCATAGTTCAATAGTTAAGTTCCTTATTTCGAGTTCATGTACAATATACCAAGTAATTTGTTTCATCATTTGTTCGTTTTTACTTCAAGGAGTTTTCATAATTAAATTTTATGAACACGTGATTTGTGCACGTATAGATGCATATATAGGGGCATGCATGTTTATACACAATAAACAATGTAAAACTATATATCGGTAATAGCAATAAGACATAAAATAGTTCAATAATTAAGTTTCTTATATCAAATGCATGCACGATATACGAAGCAGTTTGTTTAATAATTTGTTAGTTTTTACTTGATAGGAGTATAAACAATATATGATTATTTGGGTTTGTAACAAATTTGCTATGGATATAGTCTTTGCTTATGTCATGTAAGACAAGTCACTTTAATAAAACATTTTTTATATGTCCCGCCAGTATTGTTTGCATCGTACATATGACGTTAGGTAAATTCATTAAGTGAGCATATACTTAATAGTACTTCTTCATCCGTAATTGTACCGTTAAGTAATTCATCTTCTACTTCAGACAAATAATTATGATGGTAAAGCTAAAGCAAAATTGTCAGTATTCTTGTTGAGTGCACAAAGGTTTTCAAACATAATCATTTTTATCACTTATGCGTAAATATGTATGTGTCTGGCATTATAATCCCAGTGGTTTGTAAAACATATGTGATTAACAGAACTCGACTATGTAAACAGCTTAATATGTATAGCATTAGGTATGCCAGTCAAAGAATGAGTCGTGTTCTGGATACCAGTCTTAATGTTATTCAGCATTGAAACTTTTGTGTTTACGTATGAATGACATTGTTCTTTGTTTTATCGTAATTATTCTTGATATGCTCGTATAGTATTTACAATATTTGTTCCCAGGACTACCCCGATTAACATATAAACCGTACCATGTTTTGAACATAACACCTGATATCAAATCCTGGGAAAATTGGGAACGCTGGGTGAGATTTACCAGATCTATATACTGGAATGCTGAATGCTATGAAAAAAGTGAACAGGCAGAATTGGTAGGCTTTGCGCAGATGTGTGTCGCGCGCAATATTCAGCATGTTACTGAAAGGTAAATGCCATTCTTACAGGTCAAAGTCTATGGATGGATGGATATTTAAATAGTATGTCAGATGATATGATGACCGTCGTATGTATGTCGCATACAAGAAACAGGCCTGTCACTGAAAGGTTAATATGACACGAACACAAGTTGCATGCAATAAAAGGTCGTAGCTCTTGCGAATTACTTCCCTCTGTTAATGTTGTTTACTAGTCCACACCATACTTTTGTGTTATATTATCCATTGTGTTGATTTTGTTTATAATAATAAGAAACGCGAGGTGGCCAGATGAAATGAAGCACTTAGGAACCATAACTCTTAATTGCTCGATTATTTACATTGTTCCAATATTAAGGTTGTGCGTGTCACCACTACAGAAATCATTATAGATGAGATATTAGCGATACATGGACTTTCTGAACATAATAAGCAAAGAAGCTAAGAACAAGGTAAGAAAAGAACAATTGGCATAAAAAACACGACATTTGTTGTTTTCTTATACATATACTTAAAATGCATGTGAAAAAATTTATATGCTTTTTCTCATCAATTCTACAAGTATATTGCCTTATCAAAATTGTATCTGTTTTTGTGACATTTCAGATAATGTGGATCCTTGGCGGACTGGTTGTTTTCCTTATTTACGGTAACAACTCAATAGTATATTGTACTAACTGAACGCATTTATATGAGACAAGCTTGCTTTGGAAAATTTGTTTGTTGCAGGAGTGCAATCATAAACAATATTGGCTTTAAGCACGGAACTTGCTATTAAAATTACGGAAAGCGTCAATAAAGGTCCTTAAATTCAAAATTGTAAACACTTTATTGTGGTGTTTACTCTTTCGTGTCAAATTTAATTCTAGACTTAGTGTTTCGCAAGGCAACAGCGTGCATGTAGAACATGAGAAATACGCCCTTTTGTTGTTATATTGTGTGATTTATTTTAGTCAGTACGTTATGGGTTGATTTTATATTCATTATTCAGCAGTATTAACATTTATAAACAGTATCACAATGAGGTGTACATGTGCGTCAATGTCCAATAATGTAATTGAAAAAAATAAAATAAAAAATAAGTGTATGTAATATGCAATTTTATACATTTTTTCCAATTAAAAGGCCGCTTAAATTAATTTCAAGCCATATACATCATACATTATTTTACCAACATCCAATTGACACTTCTATTGTCTTTACTTAATAATTGGTGAACAACAAGAGGCTTAAGCATATTGTTTCTCATGCGACACATTCATTTTCTTACACATAATGTCCCAGAAATGTATCAGTATATACACAATGTATATAAGTGTCATTTTTTTTAATGGATGTATGCAAATGAATAAGGTTGCCTAAATATGCAGTTTTGTTTTCGTGTCAGTATTTATATGTTGTATTTTAGCTTTGTCACCTGAGTTATTGGTATAGAGCGCTGTCCTGCGTCGTCCGTCGTCCTTAATTCGTCAGCAATTTGCCTCGCGAACGCGATGCAAATTTCACTTGTCATTCAGACATGATCAAACAGTTTGTGTATGACTATAACATATAGAACAAGTTCTATAATGGACCGTATCAGGCCAGCAAGACCAGAATTATTACCCTTTTTCATGACAACAAATGCAAGCTTGACTTTGTGAAACATATATACTTCATTTTCCATCTGATATTAGCCAAACTTCCACAACCTTGTACATCCGCAATATCTTAGAATAAACCAACTATTGTCAAATTCGGGCAAAAAACGCAAGTGTTATAGCCCTTTGTTTGTGAGAAAAATACAAACAAATGGACTAACTGATATTGACCAAATTTGCCATGTTTGTACACAGCCCAAATGTGTTAGTTGAATTTGAATATGTGCCAGATCGAACTAGAAACACCAGAGTTATTGCCCCTTGTTTATGAAATAATCTTCTTTTTAATTTGTCAACAATAGTTGAGTTGTGGTCGCGATGGATACTTCACTTTTCATTCAATCTTGGCTAAATTTTAACAGTTGATGTATGCCCATTACATCTCGGGTGGGTTCAATTATAGGCCTGATAGCTTATAAAACACTAGTTTTACACTAGTTATTACTTTTTCAATAATAGCAACATTGATTTTGTGCAAGTTCGAAGTTTCATTTTAAGCTTACTTGAGCACAACGTGCTCATGGTGAGCTTTTGTGATCGCCTTTTGTCCGTCGTCCGTCGTGAATCGTGAATCGTTCGTCGTTCGTCGTCAACATTTACGTTGTTAACACTCTAGAGGCCACATGTATTGGCCAATCTTCATGGAACTTGATTAGAACATTTTCCCTAATGGTATCTCAGCCCAATTCAAAACGGGGTCACGTGGGGTCAAAAACTAGGTGACTAGGTCAAATTGAAGAAAAAGCTTGTGAACACTAGAAGTCACATTTATTGCTCAATCAACATGAAACTTGCTCAGAACATTTGTTCTAATGATATCTTGGATGAGCTAAAAAATGGTTCCGATCCGTTGTAAAACATGGCCGCCAGGAGGCGGGGCAGTTTTCCTTATATGGCTATAGAAAAAGCCTGTGGACCATCTAGAAGTCACAATTGTTGCCCACTCAACATAAAGCTTGCTCAGAACGTTTGTTGTTATGGTATCTCGGCCGAGTTAGAAAATGGTTCCGCCCCATTCAAAAACATGGCCGCCAGAGGGGGGGGGCTCAGTTTTCCTTATATGGCTATAGGAAAAGCTGGTGAACACTCTAGAATGATTCTAGTCCGGCGAAAATCATCACCGTTGGGGGGGTGGGGGGCAATTTTTCTTGGATGGCTTTAGGAAAAGCTTGTGAACACTCTAGAAGTCACATTTTTTTGCCCAAACTTCGTGAAACTAGCTCATAACAATTGTCCCAATGATATATTGGCCAAGTTTAAATCTGAGTCATGTGGGGTAAGAAAACTAGGTCACTAGGTCAAATTGAAGAAAAAGCTTGTTAACACTCTAAAAGTTACAATTTTTCCAAATCGACATGAAACTTGGTGGAAACATTTGTATCAATAATATCTCGACATAATTTGAATCTGGGTCATGTGGGGTCTAAAACTAGGTCACTAGGTCAAATTCAATAAAAGGCTTGATAACACTCTAGAATTTATATCGTTGGACCAATTTTCATGAAACTTGCTCAGAACATTTGTTCTAATGATATCTTGGCTGAGTTAAAAATGGTTCCGATCCGTTGAAAAACATGGCCGCCAGGAGGCGGGGCAGTTTTCCTTATATGGATATAGAAAAAGGCTGTGGACCCTCTAGAAGTCACAATTGTTGCCCACTCAACATAAAACTTGCTCAGAACGTTTGTTGTTATGGTATCTCGGCCGAGTTAGAAACTGGTTCCGCCCCATTGAAAAACATGGACGCCAGAGGGGGGGGGTTCAGTTTTCTTTATATGTCTATAGAAAAAGCTTGTGAACACTCTAGAAGTCACATTTTTTGCCCAAGCAATATGAAACTTGCTCAGAACCTTTGTTCTGATGATATTCCGGCGTAGTTCAAAAATGATTCTAGTCCGGTGAAAATCATCACCGCTGGGGGGGGGGGGAGCGATTTTTATTGTATGGCTTTAGGAAAAGCTTGTGAACACTCCAGAAGTCAAATTTTTTGGCCCATAATTTGAATCTGGATCATGTGGGGTCTAAAACTAGGTCACTAGGTCAAATTCAATAAAAGGCTTGATAACACTCTAGAATTTATATCGTTTGACCAATTATCATGAAACTTGGTCTGAACATTTGTCCCAATGATATCTCGGCCGATTTCGAATCTGGATCATGTGGGGTCAAACACTAAATCACTATGTCAAATTGGAGAAAAGCTTGTTAACACTCTAGAAGTTACAATATTTTACAAATCGTCATGAAACTTGGTGGGAACATGTGTCCCAACGATGTCTCGAAAGAGTTCGAATCTGGGTCATGTTGGGTCAAAAACTTTGTCACCGGGTCAAATTGAAGGAAAAGCTTCAATTTTAATATGTACTTCAAAATTATGAATGTCTGTTGTCACTTAAATTTTTCAAACCATGATGATTAAGGCCGCATTTCCATCAGTATATCCATATCCGTATAAAAATCTAACACATGGAAAATTGTTTGACTAATGAAATTCAGGTGAACGACCCAGGGCCATTTAGTCCCCTTGTCCAACTTAACCAAACGTGAACAGCTTGCGTATGATCATAAGATCTCAGAATATGTCAAGCAAGTGCCCCGTTATTCCCCTTGTTTGTGAGCAAAAATATGAACTATGTGCAATATTGAGACTTCAATTTAAACACAATGCACGATTTGTGTATTACCGTATGATCATGAACGCATTTGTAAGTGGTTCAAAACGGAGCAAAATCACCTGTAGTATTGTCCCATTACCATGACAAATCAACAACATAACAAATTTTGGATTTTTAAATGAATAATACCTTCTATGCTTGTGTATATCTATGAAGTGTGTATATAATGCCCACTTTGCATCGCACCCGGCATCTATTAAGTGTGGCTAATTTCTAGGCAGTTGGCGGCGTAGAGATTAGAGAACATTCCACTGAACGGATATCACAGAAGCATGTGCCGATTCATAATAAATATAGTCACATATTAGCCGCTTGTGTCCGGTTTTCATTTGGCACAAGCCCACTATTGTGATGGTTCCCCTAGACTTACATCTTGTTTCATTGAAAAGCCCACCTGAATAAACTGGACATGCGTCTTTATTTTATCCGACAATTGCTAGGTTTACAACAGTACTAGGCCGGACATGCATCTTTATTTTATCTGACACTTGCTAGGTGAACAACATAACTAGGCTGGACATGCATCTGTATGGCACCGGTCGATTGCCTGGTGAACACTATTAGTGGGCTGGTCAAGGACATGCAGCTGCATTGCATCGGTCGATTGCAAGGTGAACACTATTAGTAGGCTGGTCAAGGACATGCAGCTAAATTGCACCGGTCGATTGCCTGGTGAACACTATTAGTAGGCTGGTCAAGGACATGCAGATGAATTGCACCGGTCGATTGTCTGGTGAACACTATTAGTAGGCTGGTCAAGGACATGCAACTAAATTGCACCGGTCGATTGCCTGGTGAACACTATTAGTAGGCTGGTCAAGGACATGCAGATGAATTGCACCAGTCGATTGCCTGGTGAACATCATTAGTAGGCTGGTCAATGACATGCAGATGAATTGCACCGGTCGATTGCCTGGTGAACACTATTAGTAGGCTGGTCAAGGACATGCAGCTGAATTGCACCGGTCGATTGCCTGGTGAACATCATTAGTAGGCTGGTCAAGGACATGCAGCTGAATTGCACTGGTCGATTGCCTGGTGAACATCATTAGTAGGCTGGTCAAGGACATGCAGATGAATTGCACCTGTGGACTGCCAGTTGAACCGCATTAGTAACCTGGCTGGCATGGGTCAAATTGTATGCGAATTCATTTGGATTCAAAAGTGATATCTGTCATTCAAAGTACTCAGTTGAGCACTTTGCGCCACCATAGCCCTCTTGTTATTTATATTGTGTTAATATTATAAAGTCATGCTAAATATCATTTTGAAATCAAGCTGGTTCCCTATCAAAATAATGGAAGAAACGCTGTTTTCGTTAAAGCACAATAATAGCCATACGAAATTATATATATTGGAATACAATTATGGAGAACAAGTTATGTGAGAAATCATACCTAGCAACTATGTATCCTTCTTTAATTGAAGTGATTATTGTATGTATGTTGTTTTCAGTTCGCGGGAAATGTGATGGACATGTAGTGTTGAACACTCTTAAGGAGAAGTCAATAGAATGTGCCTCAACTTCTGAACTCACATTCAAATTTATAAGCAGGAAAACAAACAAATCTTTAACGATTGCAGAATGTGACTTAATGATGAAGTCATGTCGTATTTTGGAAACAGCTCTGGAAAGCAAATACAACCTTACTTACACTGGTCGCGGAGGAATTTTGCACATCAACCGTTTAGACGAAGAAACATCGGAACATATTAATGCTGTGAAACATACAACCCCAGCAATTATGTCAGCACGGAGATTTTGACACCGTATTGCGTGATTTCGACTGACTACCCTGTCGATGATGTCCCTAGAGATGCAAACCACAAAACCACAGAATTTGTTCCTGTAGAAGCTATCCATAACTATACAGGTGATATGTCTGTAGAGCCTGACATTAACACTGGTAATTAATAAAGTGACTGACGCGTTTAGATAATTTAACTCATATATTGCTTATTATACACGTACGATGTGTTCTATCTGGGATGATACGATCAGACTCTCATGGACTTAATAAGCACAGCTGTACTACTGCATTATATTATATTTTATAGTCCGTTTTATTCGTGTGGCTTGAGCGGTATACTCAATATTACTTCGATTTAAAATATCAATATATGATTTTCGATATATTTTGTTTTCGGAAAAACGAGATGAATGTAATAGCGTAACAGTAGTTCATATAGAACACATATTATGACAAGGACAAACTTAAACTTTTGAATGAATAAAGAAACATGCTCTCAGATCATTTCTTCATTTATAATGATGTTTAACACTAAACTAGTGTCCAGTAAGCGTACATGTATAAACATGTATTGGAGTTTAGAGTTGTACAGTGGACAACTTTGATTTATCAAACTTATCCAATAAATATTGCGTTTTGCAACAATGATTCTTATTTATCTGTCTTTCAATTTAAATAAAAGTATATAATAGCAAAATTAATTGTTCGAATTTAAATTATGTTACTATGTCTGTTGTAAGATAGTACATAACTCTTTCAGAGCCGTTCAGTGCAGAAACTAATATGTTCATCGTAATCGATGTCTAATTTATTCATAGCTAAGGTCAGTTACATGTTAACATGTCCGTACTATCCATGTACATGTACGTATGAAACTGTAACACATTCTGCTTTTGCATAAATGCATATAAACATGTTTGCTGCGACAAAAAATTGATTCATTGAAATGTTAACATTTAACAGTTATGCCATATTTCTTTAAGATTGGTTGTATGTAGCATACGCTCTTCATTTTAGGAAATGATTGTGGTGCAAGTAGAACAATCAACACACCGTGTCTGATTTCGACGATAGTAGATGCTATTGCAACCCTAGTCTGCGTTTGTCTGATGTCCGTAATGGTAAAAAGGAAAGGTACGTGCACAGAGTTACATTCAATATACATATGATATATAAAAACATAAAAGTGTAATTAGCGATGCTTAGAAAACCTAAACCACGAGCCTTTAGGTTTTCGTGGAGAGCAAATAAACTTATCTTTAGTCAACACTTACCTGGTATTATATTTATCCCATCATTGTATGTTTTTATTTTGACAATTTACGTATGAAAATCGCTAAATAGCATGATTAACATCAGATGACGTCACGAAAATAAACACAATTATATCATAATGCTGCGCATGTTTGCTGTATGCAACACGGTACAATACAGCTAAGTTTATCTCACGGGATTCTATTTCGTCAATGCAGGCGTGATTATGGGATCAATTATACTTTAATTACATCACGTTTGAACCAAGTTGTGTTTCTTTCATTTTCAGTGAGCTGCCTCTTTTGAACGGAATGAATGAAGGTAATACGTCTTTTCGATATTTTCTCAGTCTCCGAAATGTATGTGTGTTTATATTATTCAGTTTCGTTCGTCCGTTTGCAAATTATATAAAGAGCGTTAATTGGACAAGTCCCGTAACTCAGTAATATTAGTTAGGTTCTTCCCTTTTCATTTTCATAACTTAGTAAATATTAAAACATTAATGTCATAGCATAAGATTGCATAATCGATTGATTCACAAGTATCTGTGTGTTATTGACTCTATAGGCAAACGGATTATGCATGATATTAAGAACTTAACATATCACACCAATGCAATTTGTTAAACGGAACTATAGCATTCCATCTAAGTAATAGTATTAATTATCTATGACATAAATGGAATCACTGTTTATGCTTTCTAATACAAGTATTAAATGTGGATAATTAAACAACCAACTTAACATGACTCGTCTTGAGAAACATAAATAAATAATTCTAAGAAATTGCAACTACTTGCAACATTCTGTGTTACTGCATTGATTTATTGAATGTATGTTTGATAGGGCACACCACTACTTGCATTGCACCGAGATGAATGCACGGATAGAACGGTAATAAGAATCACCTTACTTTGATGAAGTTAACTACAAAATATGCATGTATAGCATAAATACGTACCTGTAGCTATATACATGAGACTTTATGCCAGTTGCTGTTAAAATCATGTCAAGGGATTGTGGTACGCCTACACTATTACCCCATGCTAGCATATAATAGTTATTCGTCGACGTATCGTCTTCGAACCTTATTCATATTTGTTTGATGTCAATTGATACCTAAAACATTATGTTCAGCCTTTAATATGCATTTAAAGTAGTTTATTTGCTTAATTGGCATCATACATGACACATGTTCTGTTATAGATGGCTGCCTTTACAGACAATTCAAACCATATTTTGGATAATGTGAGTATTAATCTTCTAGCGTATAAGATGATGTTCACACTTACTTCGTCGATTAAGCCTGTGTTGCCAACAATGTTATTTTAATAACATCATTTGTAAAAATCGTGCTTGATACTTAGTACATGGACACACTATAATTATTCCTTTTATTTAGGTAAGTCCAGAATTAGTATACATATGGGGTTATTATTTGATACTTTAATTTATAAGTTCGAATACGTGGTTGTATGACCAACAGGCAACACTTGAATTTTAATTAATTATTATTTTAAATAATTATGAGCTTTACACAACTAATGCGCTCTAAATGTAGATTTTTTTCAAAAATCGACTTCTACATGTATTGTATTCCTTACTAGAACAAATCTGCAAAGTGTGTGTTTTACCATTACATCTCGAATCAGATTGAGTTTGACCATTAGCTATTGACGATACTCCTCTGTTCAGGCGAGTAAGAAGCTCACGAACATTGGGGCCACGAACGGGGTGGGGGTGGGATTTTTTTTTTTAATGTCTGTATAATACACGGATTTTCCTGCACCTTCTTCTGCGAAAGGTAGTGATTCAAGATACACAATTTGATGAAATTTGGATTTAAGAAAGAAACTTTATAATAGCTGCATGTTAATTCCAATAAAAAATACACATTTCAATTATCGGACAATATTTGGACCAGTATTTCGGCAAGCCCGTTAAAGAAAATAATGAATACAATACAGTTGTTTTTATTTCTAAACAATGATTGGTATTAAAAATTATCTGTATTACGATAGTTTCGGATGATAACCTGCCTTTGTTTTCGCATTGTGTTTTTCTTGCAACTAACTAGTGCTAGCAAAGTAGATGGATAATTAATAAACGTCTTACCTTGTAACCGAAACAATATTTAAAAATGCATGTAATACATATTAAGTGTGTCCTTATTATAAAAAAAATAACAGAGACAAGTTTTCGATTAAAATGAAAGCTAAAGAAAATAATTATCTAAACATTTAAAAACACACATGCATAGACATTGATATTTAATTGAGACGATTGCAACACGTGTTTAACGGTGTTAACATCTTTGCAAAATTTGTGTTCATCAATACGTTTTAAATACTAAATTTGTTTTTTTCATATTTATGCGCCTTTATATTCAAAATTTAAGTGCATGCACACTTGAGATGTTGTTTATGCTACAATACATACACATGAACTAGTACATTTCACGAATTTAAGGTGAAGTGTGTCTAACAAGTACGTTCTTAAGCAAGATGCAGCAATTTATTTAGATTTGCTCTGTATGAAATTTAAGGTAAAACAATCTTATATTTTGATTATAGGAAATAGCGAAACCACAACAAGTACGTCAGTTGGAGAAAGGTAATCTAAACTGATTTTTGCTAAATTTTTAATGCATACTAATTATTAATGAACTATTATATTTCATTTTAGTATGTGTCAAACATATTTGTTTTTCTTATTTTTGTTTTTATTTGTATTAATATTAATTATGGTATTAATATTATTACTACTACTACTACCACTACGACTACTACTACTACCACTACTATTACAACAACAACAACTACTACTACTACTACTACTACTACTACTACTACTACTACTACTACTACTACTAATACTAATACTACTACTACTAATAATAATAATAATGATAATACTACTACTACTACTATTAATGATAATAATGATAATACTAATAATAATATATTAGTAGTAGTTGTAGTAGTAGTAGGAGCAGTAATGGTAGTATTAATAATAATAATAATAATAATAATAATACTAATAAAAATAAAGTAATAATATTATTATTATTAATAATAATACTAATATTAATAATATTCTACATCCGCTTCTTCTTCTTGTTATTATTATTATTATTGTTAGTAGTAGTAGAAGAAGCAGTACAGTAGTAGTAGAAGCAGTACAGTAGTAGTAGAAGCAGTACAGTAGTAGTAGAAGCAGTACAGTAGTAGTAGAAGCAGTACAGTAGTAGTAGAAGTAGTAGTAGTAGTATCATTTTTATTAATTTTATTGTCAGTTTTATTTATAGTACTATCAGTTTTATTAGTATCAATATTTTTATCTATTCTTATTCATGGCTAGATTAAGAGTCCATGGCAACGACGAACGACACTACGTATGAAGTAAGTCGTAGCTTAAATAACTGGTTAATGTTATAAGAAGTTATATACTTTCCTTTAAATTATGCAACATAATATGTTTAAACTTGAATTACGTATTATCTTAGATTTATAAACACCGGCCCTGTACTGAATATTAGTGAAATTTATTGCACTTTCTAAACAGTTTGAATGTGACTTATTTCACTGATTGGTATTGCACTAACCTTGATATAAAATGTATATTTGTATCTTGAAATAAATATAGTACGTACATATACGGTTAAGCAGTAGGACCATGTTTATAAAAGTATTTACAGTCATAGACCCGGTGTAATTAGGGAAAAAACTGTAATAATACACACGTAGGCGCATTAATATTACGATTTGTTAATACATAAAATACAGGTATATTGAAACTTGTTTAGTCATCTGTCATTTTATAACGCTTTGGACAAGATATAATATGCATTTATCGCTTTACATATTTATTTCATGATGTAATACGTTGTAAGATTTTAAATCTTTATCATAAATCAAAACAGAGTTTAATGTGCTTGTTTGATTCCGTTATTTCTTTAGAATTTCTTTAAAAAAAAAAAACTTTATGCATAGCCTTGCTCATATACTGACATTTGGAAATAAAATAGCAGTTCATGTACTGTAACACTATATTATGTATATTTATATTATTCACATAATAATATTATATTATTCACATTATAATTATATATTATTCTCATAATACATTATTTCCACATTTCAGCAGCAATTGGTTAAACACCTGAAAGATGCAGAACAAGCATTGATACATTTCAAGCAAGCACAACGGAGACTATCGCAAGAATGGGCTACCGATGAGAATAATGGATAGTCCTACACGTTAATGCTGGTTTAAATAACTTACCATTTACTATTAAGTGTGCATAAAGCGCGATTTGTGCACTATGAAACAGTTTTCATCACATTACAGCGAAAAGAAACATTTGAAAATCATTGTCTTGCTTGATACATTGAGAAATTATATAGATCAACGTCAATAAAAAAAAAAGAAGTTTGCCGTAACAATATGTATGTGTCGATCGTAAATAATTGTACAATAAATGTGTAATTTTCTTTTATCTGAGGTATCATTTGTGCGTAAAATGATATTTCAGAAAATAAAACGAGACATTGGTTTTATGTTAAATACAATTTTAGCTAAGGTACTAAAATAACACAATCACATTCATGGAAATCGGCCTACGAACGAATCAGAAATTCACAAGTGGACAGTTTAGCAGGAGTAAACAATCCATTCAAGCTCCGCAAGATGGCCGTGTGTCTCGAACAATCATGACAAGTGCCTATCGAGCATATAGTAGTCTTCTAAAAGGCCAGTAAAAGTTTCCATCAGCCATTTTTTACCTCTTGCGGAGACTTTCGTTTATAAAATTGTTCACGACTGTACAAAGTGTATCTGCATAATACTTTGAGTCATGCACGTTTTTGGTTTTATTTGCCTTTCTGACTTAACATCCAAACATATAATGAACGAACTATTGCGTGTAGCTCTGTATAAAGATCCTGTGTAGTGTTACACGAACACCTCTATTAGTATAT
This sequence comes from Congeria kusceri, assembly GCA_027627225.1. Taxonomy (NCBI): domain Eukaryota; kingdom Metazoa; phylum Mollusca; class Bivalvia; order Myida; family Dreissenidae; genus Congeria; species Congeria kusceri. Next base: position 406,079 of record JAPFQT010000163.1, read on the forward strand.
GCTAATGTGTGAATATAACAATAATGTATAGGCTAGTGTTAACCCCTTCTTTTCAAAGTGGTAACACTTACTATTTGTGTGTTTCATTGCTCTAATATAATGACTACTAGTCTGATAACGACTTACTCTGTGGCATTTTTACGAGTATACAAGAACACGAATTCACAATCATTCACGATAGACTTTTGAGATTCAGCGTCAACTGTTTTATCACATAAGACAGCATTGACACATACTAGGTGTGTATACAACTCATGTAATCACGTATTAAAAATGTGTATACATTTGTTATTTTTTATGATGTACATATGTTGACGCACATACAAGCACAATAAAATTGATACTTTCTTTTGCATTGAGAACAACACATTACACGCCACACATAGTTACGTTCGTATACTTATTACAGGTACAACTGAGCATTGAGATGCCTTCAACAAATCACGCTAGCATAGCATACACACACAAACATTCATCACATTATCTGAATTTATGTTATATCCCTTAACATTAGGTGAAAAACACATATTGTAAGTGTCCCAATAGTTATTACGGTACCAACCAGTTCACTTAATTAACATAACTGATACTTTTGGAAATCGAATATTGTCTTTTACATACCTTTAGGAAAATTACAATAGGCGATGTTGCTTGTGTTTATAAGCGGCTTTACATATGGCGTAGTTCAGCTAAATAACGGTTGCGAGCGATGTTCAGAGCACATTATTTTATGAAAATGCTGTATGTTATTTTCTTTACTATATTCCAATATTTATACATATATTTGCTTTGTTATGGCACAATTCAATTAAATATATACATAAACATGTAATGTACCCGCATACTATTAATCGATGAATAAAATCGATATTTCTATTTCTTGCAAGATCGGCTTTTAATCATTTCGTCCTATTAAAGTACATAGGCAGTACACTATTTATTACAGTTTGTATGTTTATTCCATTATATCTAATGTAAATACAACTGTAACATACCACTACGATTGCAAACAAACTAAATGCTTTTCAAATATTTGAACAAGAACTTATATTTAAAATAAAGCAAAACAAAGCAATCACGAAGACTTTAACTGTGGCACAAGGTGCGTAAGTGCCTTTTGTTACGGGCAATGGGCAGTATCTGGTATTCCATTCATGATCTAGCTGACCGGATTAGCTGCGCCCACTTAGCCAATCAGCATCCAAAGTTGCAGAGCATGCTTGTTCACACATGTGTCATATAGCACGCATTGGTTTTAATAGTATAAATTATGTAGTTTTATGTATGCAAGCGAGTTACTAAACTGCAAAAAATCTACTTCGTCTTCGGATCTGTATAATTTATAACAGAACATTACACATACCATGTCAAAACCGAAACCTAAAATATCAAATACCACACTATATGTAAAAAATCAGTTGCTGTTTGTGGTTTCAAATATTAATTCACTTTAACCGAAATTACCTTTTTTCATGTTCGACTCGCTTTTTAAGTTCTGATTTACAGTTTGCCTTTGAATCATGAACTGATGTGCTGGCAAGTAAAGCATGTGTTTACCATTCATCAGCATATGTTATTGTATATCTATGTGAATCTCACTACTTTACTATGCAATATCCATGTATACTTTTTGTAATGACATTGTGCATTAAATATATAGGTGCATAGTTTGTACCTTTGTGCATTTAAGAATAGAATCATGCTGCATAGTAGCATAGCTGGATGGAATATACTTCCTACTATAGTATTATTTACAAATAGTATTGCTATATACATACCTTACCTATTACTGGACAATCAAAGTATGTAATATTTAGCAATTATGCTAAAAATAGAAAATTCGCATCTGCCAAGGGTCAAGTTAATTGATATGATAGTGTTTCCACTTCTATAGTATGCATGCGAGATATGGGAATACGGCAATTTAAGAAGTAAAAAAATAATACATACGTAATTTATTAAATACATGATGCGAGTTCGGTAATAAAAGCAATGATATAACTAACACGTGGTTCTTAAAACTATGAAAAGCAATACCACTTATGTTAATTATCGATATTACGCTTGTTAAGAATTGAGACGTATCTACAGATTCCGGATACGATATATACAATTCCTAAGCCGACACGGATTGTACATTGTTTCTGCATGTGTTTGGTTCAAGCTCCTGCCTGCAAGGTCATGAGGGAAGAAAGTGATCGTTTAACGAATCTCCCGGCAATTATTTTGTGATTGTTGTTGTTAGAATTGTTCTTGCATACAGCTGCGGTTGATGTTGTAAATGAAGAATCCATCGTCTAGTTTAAGATAAATATGCTGTTGTTTTCTTTTTTTCAAATCTATATTTTACACATCTATATTTATAAATAAATAAAGAAATAAATACTGCACGATTATTCTTGGATGTATACACTCTTAACACTACGGTGCTTTTTAATCCTTTGATTAAAAACACATTTTGATTGTTCTGTTGTTTGTTGTGTCAAGACTGCTGACCATTATGGCGATCAGATCCTAATAATGATCTGCTCTTTACCGTATTGTGGCATGTCAAATGCAAGTGGAGCGCTGTGCTTTAATTGTTTATGTCCTATTCAGCAAAAAGAAAACACTGACAAAACAGCTGTCAGCTGTTGCAGTGTTTATCACATGGTGAACTTTGATTCACCGCTAATAGCAGTAAATGGTGTATTATAGACGGCGAACTGCCAGTTTAGCTAACTACTTCTTTGTTATATGTTAAAGAAACACACATTAATCATTCATGTTTTCAATGTAGAACTAAAAAATAGCATAATATAGTCGATAACATTTGTATTATTAATTGCATGTAATAATGGACAACATATATTTGAAATATACTTATAAAAAGTGGAATGTTTTTATGACAAAAATACTCGAAACACAATTATACAAATGAACGTGCATTAAAACATAGTTAGATACACCAAAAGTTAGTGTTTAAACACAATCTCTATCACTAAATATAGTTCAAATACTTATGCGAGAAAGAGACCGTTACAAAAGATGCAGATACACGACAACCACAAACGTGTACAGCATTCACACTGTGGCATGTTTACTTGCATCTGTCACATTCTAAAAGCCTGTCATATAAACTAAATATTTACAATATGTTATAATACTAAATAAGTTTTCAATATTAAACAATACTACTTCTATGAGTATCCACTCATTTGACTTACACATTTTACAACTTAAAACAAAATACAATACAATATATTTATGAATTTACGTTCGATATTTTAGTGGCACGAATTTTCTAATAGTTGTTTCAAACAGTTCTAGGGCAAATATTAATGTGAAAATATCTTGATGGGTATGGATACTCTACTTTCATAGTACACAATTTGAATAGTAACTTTATTTCTAATGATTGCATAAACTGGAATAGAAACTTTCTTTGATCCGTCTATTTTCCAACCAGTGTGCTGTAGTGCGATTTATCAATACGCGCAGTTGTATCTAAACTCACGTAAACTCTCCTAACGAACGCTCTTCACATCAGTCCTATAATATACAGAACGCTATCATTATTGACACATATTGCTTTTAATTGAACGGTTTGGTGTGCTTGTGCGTGTTTGTGCGTATTATTGCACAATACCAGAAAGTAATTGTTATGGAAGCTCGACGGTGCTACAATATGACTGAAGAATATATGCAACAGTTATAGTTAATACAGTAGCACAAATATAGTAGAACTAGGGCACGCGGGACTTATTGTTCAAGGACAATTTGGTAGTGACACCGCTCGCGTGTACAAATATTTACAGAAAATAATATGTGCAGTTACACTCTGAAATCATTTACAACTTTGCAGCTGCGATTACGGCTTCTGCTAAACAGACACAACCTCAGCGTGAATTTTCCCAAAGCAGACTTTTCTTTCGGGGGTCAAACAGATTTCGGAATAATTAAAACACCATTGCAAATCGTGATATCCCATTCCGTATATCGGATAATGTCACCACAGACAGTACGTTAAACATTAAATTAATGTGAGTATTTTTGTTTCAAAGAATAATGTGATTTAATTGCCACATTATGCCTACAACATTTCCAAAGAAGTGGGCTAATTGGGTGGACAGTGGAACCCATGAGAGTGTTCCTTATTGGATAAAAATAGTGTTGTAATACCATTTCCTGTCATTTTAAAAATTACATATTAACGGATAAGCAAAGATAAATTGTTTCATCTGAAATACAGACTTAATGTGAAAATTTATTTATAAGGTGGGCTATGTTCCGCAGTGTTTTGTTTTTTTTAAAAGAAGAATACAAATGTATACATATTGTTGACTTGAGACATGGCAATTCATGTCGTGCTTCGAGAAAATTTAGATACGATGACTTACACATGGATTTCATCATGTGCCTGTCAGTAAGAATTCATCGAACACATTTGGTTTTCATTTTCAAATACTTAGAGTTAAATATGTTTCCCTTTGGATATAAACTTAGTCCGTTCTTTTTTGCAAGACCTGCGGCCTGTTATTAAAAACTTCTGTGAGAACAGGTCTTCGCATTATCAATTATATGGATGATAATCTTCTAGTCTCAGAAAAAGACAGTATTGAAACCGAATGTATGCGTAAACACTCTGGAAAAACTTGGATTGTGTATCAACTAGGAAAAATCTAAGCTTGCTCCAAAGATATGGTGTGAATTTTTGGGATTGTGGACTCATGCGGAATTGACGGTTATGCCGATTCAAAAGTGTCATAATAAAATGGTTAAGAAGATTAGAACAGATATCGTCCGTGCTTTAGGAAAACACCTTATTCGTGCTACAAACTTGGCGCGGCTTGCTGGACAATGTTTTGCAATATGCCGGGCGGTTTTCCTAAAAACCTCAAACTCCGATCAGTATGCAGGTTACTTAAATGCAGAACATCGTGGGACGGTGTTTTAATACAGTCCGTTGGCAGCGTTGCACACTCACAATGGTGGATACGTGCCATATATTCTTGTAACGGACAAGTATTTTCAAACAGTCAAATGCATGAGCAAAAAGATACGGTGCTTTGGGGGGTGGGGGCGGTGTACAAGGACATGAAAGCCTCCAGTATAAGGGATATCGAGACTTATTACAAATATTCGAATAACACTGAAATGTTAACAGTACTGTTTGCTCTGAATTAATTTCGCCATCATTTTAAACACCGAATGTTGAAATGTTATACCAGACTCAAGACCTAACACAGCTTGCAAAACCATTAAAGGCGGAATGTCTAGACAATTGAGATATGATCTTTGCTCGTCATTTGCCAGGAAATTTATATGCGAAGACCGAGTATCTTTCTCGCTTGAACGACAAATTCCCTTGGCGAACTTATCCTCTGATATTCAACATGTTGGAATTTATGTGGGACACCCACACAGTAGATCGGTTCAGTTCGTTCGTGGCAACTCATCTACAACAGTTATTACGGACGCCGTAGCTTAAACAGACTGGGATCGACACAACTATTTCGTGAACCCACCATGTTGTCTGATACCAAATGTGATATGAACGGTAGTGCGTCAAAAGTCCACGGCTGAATTAATAGCTCCGCGTTTGCCTGCTCAACCTTGGTTCCAGCAGCTTTGGGCATTATCAAAGACTCCACCGATACGATACCACAAATCTGCCAACAGGTTGGACGGCTCTCAGAACCATTTAGTAATCCAAACTGCCGTCTATTCGCCTGGATAATTTGTGGAAAACCAGATTGATAGCAACCGCTCGAGAATAACGAGCTGCTGTGCAATTATCGTTTTGCGTGGCTCCTTTCTCGTTAAAACTGTATAACTATTATGTCAATATTTGTATTTGTTGTGAAAGCTTAATTAGTTTAGTTTTCAACCACATGAAACAGTTACTTTATCTGAATACTTGTGTTCTATTGCTTACTCTTCATGAAAATCTTGATCGAAAAAATAAAATACCACTTGTGCTGCAATAAGTTGTTATTATGAACCATGTTAATTTGACACGATTGTGCATGATAATAATATTGTGAGACTAAAACAGGCTTTGGTAAAATCTAGCACTTCGCAATTTCTTACTCATTCCAAGGCAATGCCAATTGATAACTTTCATAAACTGTTTTGTCTTGAGGTGAAACTATACAACGTTCTGTAAAATAGTTACGTGAAATAGCTGTCACGCTTTTGGTACGTGTAACCATGCTACGAGCTCAGATATTGAGCCTAAATCTGGATGGTTTGATTATTTCTTGTTTGAACAATAACACGATGTCGTTTAATATAGAACAAATTGTGTTTGAAAAAGACGGTGAAATGGCCATTACTGTTCATGGTATTAAAAATTATACAACTCGGTCGGGATGCGTGGTCATTGTGCTACCATCTAGTATTGAGTTACTTGACCCAGTATAGAGTGTGCTCGACTATTTGCAAATAACAGCGCATGCATGCAAATATTGTGGTAGCTCAAGATCGTTTTTGTCTTTGTATTCGCATTACAAGGGGATAAGTGCTTAACGTGCTGCTTCAGTTCTTGGCGACAGTAGTGTTGCTGCTGGCCTTGATTGAAAGGAATAGTCGGCCAAATCATATAGACCGACTGGTGCTACTGTTGCCATTGACAAAAATATTAACCCAAAAAATGTCATGAAAATGGGACGATGAAAAACTTGATATGTGTTTCTATCAATATGTATACTGTCGGACACCTATATATTGATAGGTGTCCGACAAAAGTGATAAAGTTTCCAGTTGAATTTTGTATTACTAAAGTTGTAGTATTTGACTAACTGTTCATTATACACTTGTGTGTGTAAATTGTAGCTATTGTGTTCAGAACTGCATTAACTCAGTTACATATATTGTACTATTTTGTTTATTTTTTTTCTCTGTTTAAGCATTATGTTTTGTTTAATACAAATATTAAATTGTTTGTCAAATGTTCATATGTGTCTGAAGTTAGTTTCTATTGAACTATAGTCAGGACAAATGATAAAACACATATATTGGTGACGTAGCATCCGTTAGTAATACGCCAGTGTTCTTGTTTAGTGCGTATCACATTTTATACTTTAAAAACGGTCATTATCAGTCATTTAATAGATGGCATATATGGACTGTTATAGTGGACGAAGCACTATATGGACTATCTGTGGAATCGCTTAAATCCGCGGTAATGCGTTTATTAAACCAATAATACCAATAGTAATAACATTAAAAGGCATCCTTTATCATATAAAAATACATAAAACTGATTAAATATATCTTATTGAAAAATCAATATACATCAATGGAATTTGTTAATTTTAATATTGATATAAAATTATGAAAGTGTCTTAATAAAATGATTTTAAAATGGTAATTTGTTTTAACTAAGTACTTTCTTCTGATTTAATCTAAAAAATACAGCTATATACTGTCAATGCATGTTACATTAAATGTCTTTAATTTCTTCGGCGTTTTCGCATTCCGTGTAACAGGTTGTAACCCTGTCACAAGGTCATTTTTACGATATCGGTTACATTATACAACTTTTTTTGCTTTTTGGAAATATCGGATCGGAGTAATTAACAAACTCTTGCCTAACTAATGATCAACACAACATGCTTTTTGGAAATATCGGATCGGCAGAAATTAACAAACTCTTGCCTAAATAATGATCAACACAACATGTTACACACCACTGTCAACGTGATCACTCGTTTAACAGCACACAGTTGACTTATTAACTAAGGGCAATTATCATGGTAATTCCAAAGCCAGCTTTCAGACTTGGGGTTTCGCAGATGATGATGAAAATGTCAAATCCATGTATAAAATGGAAACTAATTGTATGTAACAAACTTTTATATACATGCATACAAGTGTGTTTATTAAGTCACTCGAACTAATAGTTTATAAGTGCATGCAATCTCATAAAATTATATGATCAGGCCTGTTCTCACTTGCAAACAATCTTTACATCAGACAACAGTTAAACTGACAACCAGTCTCATAAGACATTTTCAGTCGGAACAAATGAGTTTCGTAGTTCCTCTGTACCACTATTTTTCCAGCATTAAAAATAGTCTAAATATGCGAATAATTAATTTTACAAAAGGCACAATGAATTCAGAAGGCGTTTTACTACCCATTATTATCTTATTAACATTAATTAATACTGAATATTAATTTATAAATATAATATGGGCTTTTTGTACAAACTATTAACATGTGGGTATCATTTGGAATTGCAGCTGTGATGTCGGTCGACCTTTTTTGTTTTCTATATATACTGAGTGTTCATGACATCTGTAGAAGAAGTATGAACAAGTATGGTTTTAGCATTGTTAAGAACCAGAACAGAACATTTCTATTGTTTTATATGTTGTCGTATGTTAATGGATTGAAATATTAACTTATCGCAATTAAATAACGGCTGAAACATACATTTAATAGTTATTAATAAAACACGGAGCACTACCACTACAACCACGATAATAGCTCTAGATGAAATCTCAATATTCGCTACCATAATGTTCACCCAAACATCTATAAGCCAATGCACTTAAGTTTGATTAAGGCTCAAACGTGTTCAATCACCCGTTTACCGGTCGGGTCACATAATTAGTGTTTTATTACTGTTTATACATTCAACTTATTTGACAATAACTTCATTTATACTATATATCCTTATGAATAAACGTATTATATATGCCGACTAAGTTCCGATTTCACTGATAAAATAATAATGTATTGTCATTCCAGTGCTGCGATCATCACTTTCCTATAATACATTATAATATGTTAGTATCTGTACATTATAACATGCCTTTTATAGGTGAACAAGAAGGCTTATTAATTTATTATAGAAAAAAAAGTGATTTTTGTTCATTTCATTTATCAGAACATCCCAATAAACCATTAAACCTACCGCGCATTTTTGCATTGTCCTGACTCATTGTATTTTGCAACATAAAAGTGTCAATCAATACGTGATTAGTTATCATGTTTTTGAAAGCAATGTTATATTAAAAATAATAACATTTAATTTAATACAACGCGTAGACACCTCTTTTCTTCAAGCCGATTCGAAAGCATCACATCCTGCACACCAATTATAAATGTGAAGCAAGTCATCAATGCCCAATTATTGCAATGCAAAAGTGAACTCCTGGGTATACAACCGTTTTAGCTTTTTTCCCATGGTTAGATGTTTTTTTATGAATATCATTACAAAGTAGCAATCGGACAATTATACAAGTGCATATAATTAACTATATGCACATGTCAATTATTTCAGAAGGCAGTTCTCTCCGTATAATAATGTAATATATAATATGAGATATAAACTAAAGTTATATGGTAATTGTGTGCATTTATCGACATATAAAACCCTTATGCATGCAGCAGTCGCAGTACAAACATGTGCTGCAGTTGTGAGACGTCATAAAGGGTATGACGTCACATTTTATTCTCATATTGTGGAGAGCTTGGCATAATAATGGTTTAATATATACATGTGTATACACGTGTGTGTGTCGTTTTGACGTATATTTGCCCAAAGTATATTTACTGCTCTAGCATTAGTCATATTTGAATAATGAAGGAATAGAGGCTGTACAAGGATAACAAATCTTCGGTGAGCGTAAAACAATATATGCAAAAACATTTCAGTGATTTGAATTATGTATTATCATGTCAGAATTGCAATGGTGGCTATCTTAAAATTAACAACATACCGTGTTACTTTTATTTTCCTCACCCAACGCTTTACTCTGCAACATAATGGTGTCCTTAAATAAGGACTTCAGGCATGCAAGGCCTAATCCTTGTACTGCTAAAATTTATCTTTATACAATGCATCAGGGCTGTAATGTATACACAAAGGTTGCACAACACAGAACACATTTTACAAACAGCATACACAGTTGACTTAAACAAACACAATACATTGTTTTGGAGCTGTTACTGATACGTATTGTTTTTCATCACATACTGCCAGCCAACACAGTATGTTCTAACATATTCATACCACTACAATGTACAATGATGTATTGTATTATGTTTGCACTTCTTTGAAAACAAAGAGAGAACACAACAACACTATACAAACTACTTGCCTTGATTAGTTCCTTTAACATAGCTTTTATATCCGTTAAAAAATAAAAATTTTATTATATAACATCCACAATATGTTTATGTCTTATAACTACTTACACATCGCAAATTATAAACCTTGTACTATATTTTTATAATTAAGATTAAGATTAAGATTAAGATCATGATGATGATGATGATGATATTGATGATGATGATGATGATGATGATGATGATGGCTATTATTATTATAATAATAATAATTATTATTATTATTATTTTGTTTTTATTAGTGTTGTATTATAAGTATTAGTGTTATAAATGTTATTATTATCATAATTATAATTATTGTTATTATTCATATAGTATAATTATTGTTATTGTTATTATTATTATTATTATTATTATTATTATTATTATTATTACTATTATTAGTAGTAGTAGTAGTAGTAGTAGTAGTAGTAGTAGTAGTAGTAGTAGTAGTAGTAGTAGTTGTAGTAGTAGTATTTTTATTATTATTATTATTATTATTATTATTATTATTATGATGTTGATAATTTTTATTATTATTATTATTATTATTATTATTATTATTATTATTATTATTATTACTGGTGTATAATTGTCCTATTTACAAAAAATTATAATAATACGGTGTAATAATAGTTTCATGAAATACTCTATGTCTTACTCATGAATTTACTCTATCTACCTGTCAAAAATTAAGTACATATAGATAATACACTGTTTGCCCTTCCGTGTTTACATGTAATTACGTGTGCACGAATGCTCGAATTTAGCTCAATAACTTTGGTTACTGATGCTATTGAAATGATACTTCACATATTGCAAACAGACCAAGTATAACGCCCATAACTTTGGCATCAAGATTTGTACAATAATTTCCGCTTTTGTGTTGTTCATATATCCGAACAATAACTATATTGACGAGTGCTTTTGAAGTGAAATATTCTGTAAGAAAACCACACGATAGGAAGACGCGCCATGCACAAGGTCCATAATTCTTAATTAATTCAAAGATGCTCTAACTTCGCGGTACCATAGTATCACGCTATATAATAATAGCAAATAATGCAATTAAATCATATTGCCATTTTATCAATCATAATGTTTGATGATAAATATTACAAGGATTGATATTCAACTTGTACAGTCAACTAATTAAAGCGGCATATGAAATATCATATATTAACATTTGTAAGTATAATGACATACTTTATTAATGTTATATTTTCTTACTGCTTCAGTTAAATTGACATCCAACGTCTGATCTTTAACGTATTTTTCTTCTGAAACCACCTGAAAGAAAATAACACAGGTAACGCAATAAATGTCATTGTAGATGCATATTGTGTTGCATACATGCAATACATCGGATTATTATTGTTACGTCTCGTTTGATAATATATTAAATTTGATTGCAAATACGATGTTCAATGCTTATATTGTTGTTGTTTTTTTATCACCAAACAAAAGTTCGAAAAAAACTTACATCATAATGGTGAAATTTATTTTGTTTATAAGAAACTGTGTATATTCCAAAAGGTATACGTTCGGTCATACCTTTTGAGGTTCATTAGTATTTGATATTTAATCACAACTTGTCTGACCCTATTCTTATACACCAAGGTGTGAAACAGGGTTACTCTAGCTCATCATTGCTGTTCATGATGTTCGTAAATGACATATTGAACCACATAAATACAGACATAGATTACTTTTTCACTATTAACGAACTAAAGTTATTTCTAATACTATATGCTGACGACCAGATTCTTTTTGCAACCTCCCCAACAGCACTTCAAACCATGCTTACGGACATAGAGACATACTGTAACACGTGGAAATGGAAACTTAATACAGCCAAAACAAAAGTTTTAATTTTTGAAAAAGGAACACGCTACACGAATGTTGATATCTTCCTATACAGAGAAAAACTGGAAGTAGTCACTTCTTTCAAATATCTGGGAGCATACTTCTTTAAAAATGGTAATTTCAATAGAACACAAAAATGTATAGCAGACCACGCCTCGAAATCAATGCACCGACTATTCTCAGTGTTCAATAATTACGAGTTTAGCACAAAAAGCAGCTTAAACTGTTCGATATCCTTGTTGCGTCCGTATTATATTACTCATCTGAAATATGGGGAACTGCGCGGGCAAACGATAAAGAAGCCGTGCATACACAATATTTAAGAAAAATACTATGCGTCAATAAGTCAACAAATCTTCGCGCGTTATATGGATAATTAGGACGAATGCCATTCAAAGAAATATAGAAAATAAATATTATTAAATATTGGTTTAAACTGGTTTCGTCAAATGAAAACAGCGTAATTAAAATAATATATAACATGCTAAAAAACGATGCGAATAACGGTCATACATATAACAATCAAAACTGGGCTTGTCACGTGAAAACAATTCTCGAAAACATTGGAATGTCTGACCTATGGATTAACCAAAACATAACCAAAGCGCAGTTAATACAATGCAAACAAAGAATACTAGACAGTTATACACAAACCTGGCATGGCGAGGTAGACAATTATCCACGCCTATCTTCTTATTGCTTATTTAAACAAAACTTAACACTAGAAACGTATTTAGACAATGTAAATGAAACAAAATATAAAATCGCCTTAAGTAGGCTCCGGTTGTCATCACATAATGTAGAAATAGAAAGAGGACGATATCATAATATTGACAGAGAAAATCGTAAGTGTAAATTTTGCAACATGAACGCAATAGAAAATGAGTATAATTTCTTGTTAGTCTGTCCAATATATACACACATTAGAAAAAAAAATCATAAAACAACATTTTTTCAGGTGGCCAACAATTTCAAAGTTTAAAAGATTAATGTCCAGCGCAAATAAAAATGAAATAATAAGTGCAGCGAAGTTCATTTATGAAGCAAGTAATTTAAAACGCCAATTAGAACGTAATTAAAACATCGTTTACCCGTAAAAGTATCCTAGTCATAAACTACGGAATTACTGATTTTTATTTCACGCAAACATGTTTGATTTTTTTATCATTAAATACTTCCTCCTATTAGAAATGAAATAATATATGAGCAATAATGTTTGTTTCTCTCCAATTATAGATTTATTCTCTGTACTTCTTGTCAATAAAAATATAATTGTGTTTAACCATTTTATAAGACAATTATAGGTTCCACTTGTGCCATTACTTGAAAATATTTATACTTATTCATATTATGTAGGCTATGAGCTTGTATAAGCTTTATTGCTGAATAAATGTTGTTGTTGATGTTGTTGTTGATATAAGTTTCGCTGGAACCTGTAATAAAGAAACACAATTATAAAATGCTTACAATGCAAATTATGTTTAATGTCATTTCATATGCATAATGTTTTGCAGATATTAAAACTCTTAGATGTATATATATATATCAAGCATACCATCGTTAATCACTAGCAATAATTAGGCAAACAATTTGTTTTCTGTTTGTTGTTATTGATTTAAATAGTGTTAATAGGCTTTTTAATTTCGCCCCTGTATATTTTTACATGGCATATTATGTGCATTATGTAGCCCGCAATTAATACGCATGCACAGTTTAAATTCCACTAAGTATAACAATTTTTTCTTTATTTTTTCAATATTGGGTGATTAATTCACCGCATGAATGAAAAAAAAAAAACAATCAGAAAAAACAACAACACTTGTTTGGTGTCCAATTTGGAACAAATCAGCTGTGTATTTACCGAATCCAATATGGCGCTTGGCCTAACTTTCGGCAAACGTATGGTAAGTTTGTGTTTAAAATTAAGATTAAGAATAACTATTTATTAATTAATTGTACTTTTGTGTTTACAACAACTTAAATACTTGCGTGTTTTCAGTTAGAAAGAAGTAATTTTATGCGATGTTTTCACGGCCATTCCAAATACTTCAATCATACTGTGTGGGGAGCTGTCGTTGTCAAAGTCGAATTTAATTCTCTGGTTATATTCATGTTGTAGTTGTTTATAATAATTATTTTTGTAACTGTAAAACGTAATTTTGTATTAAATATATTTATTGAACCATATCGAACAGTTTCATTTTGGTTTAAGAGGTTTCAATGACTTCTTCATCAGAAAAACCGTTAGTGCCAAATGCCAAATGGACGTTTCGCTCCAAAACATGTTTCATCCTGAGACATTTAGCTAGAGGACATTTCACCCTAAATTTTAATTGCCAGTGTCCTTTTTAATTATGCACATTATAACATATACCCTATAACTTACTATTTCTCATGTATTCATGTCTTGTAATTTAGTCTACTGATTAAGGACCAATAACTAAAGGAAAATATGGTAGTTTCTTATCAAGTTCGTGGTTCCTATTTATTGTTAAAGATAATTACAGTGTGGTTACAGGTTAGCATTTTATAAACATTTGAATAACGTATGCAACCCAAAACACGTTATCTGGTGCGTTTTAGCCCTTAAATGTAAGGCTAACATGTTTTAACGAAATGAAATAAACGAAACATCAACGTTTGAACATCTAGCCTTTAAAAAGTAAAAGTATAATTGTTGTTGCGAAACTGAAAGTAATAATTTTTTTCTGATGTATTACATTCGCACAATGTCATCATCTGTAACCTCGTTATTCTCGAAATTTTAGGTTACACTAGATCTACTTACAGAGCATCTTTTTTGGATTAAATGTGTTCATATGGGCATGTGTTTAGTGTTATAACTATGTTTTAATCGTTACAACTGTTGAACTTAGTACTGATTAAATAATTGGTGAATTGTAAAAATCTTGATTAAAACAAATGTATATTATACATGCTTCTTGCATAAACGGTCAAATGTTAAGTCGGTACATGCTAGCTTTCCATGCGTGGAGTGCGACGTCGTGGTTGTCAACATATATTTTGCGCTCTTTTGTATAAAACACGGGTTTTACATGGCATACATATACATAAACAGTACAGTTTGTGTTTACGAAACTACAACTGTAACACTGATACGCTTTTCCGATTACTAATAATAATAAGTGCGAAAACAATTAAGCTTATTTTAAAGAGGTGTTAGTGAGAGGTGTTATCTACTGTTAATCACTTTCGCTGAACTGGTTTAACACCTACTATTTATAATCAATTCGCCAAAACAGGGGTTCGCCGAAACCACTATAATTCCTTAGGAATAATTGCAAATTGTTAAAATTTTCGACGAAGTGACACTCGCTTTGATCATTCACCGACTTGATTGAGTGGGTGTATATGTTTCTCGATTGACGTTAGAGATTCAGCAGGAATTTGTCGGTCTGCTGCAGTCAACACACCTAATTAATTCATAAAATATACGTCCCCCGGGTGATGTTTATAAGTGCAACAGCAATTTTAGGCCCACCGGCTATGTTCAAGTTAAAATGTAAGCGCCTCTGCATCAGGGCGCTTAAACGACCTCATAGAGCGGGATTTGTGTTGGTAAAACCCAATGACGCTATTTTTAGAACAGCCAATCATAAGCCACGAAATCAATAGGAAAGCATCTAGGCGATTTTGATGTTTAAGGTCAAGTTGTTAAAGGCCGGTTTATTTGTAAACAATCTTAACAATGGATTTTTTTCGTAAATTTTGTTCAAAACATGTGTAACTTGAGTTAGTTTGTTTTAAAAGTTATATATATGATTATAATTATCAAACATCCGTGAGCATGCACAGATTTTGAAGATAAGAACCACAAATTCATAGGAACGTAGCATACCAGATAAATATCTAGATTTGTTATTTATTTTAATATGCATTTTTATGATTTGAAACTACTGAATCATGATCAGTGCTTCTTTCTATTTCAATGCCATATAACAAGCCAGTTGTTAAATTCAAAAATACCTGTTCACATATTCCCGTTATCCCCTCCTCCGGACATTGGTTTTGACACACCCAGACAAAAGCCCGCTCATAATTTTGATGACGGGACAAACGCCCGCTCAACATAAACATGTACATTCTTTAATTATAATTATTAATTATCACTCACACTTAGTCGGTAATTAATTGTGATAACTGTGAAGCCACGATGTTGTTGTCTTTAATTTTAAAATTAAATATCAAGTGTTTGGAATATAAGAGGTATTGTAGTAGTTATGTGACCACCAGAAACGTAACAAATTAAAACATGTGCTGACATTAGGCGTCACTTGAAATTAATCGAGGACTAACCTTTGTATTCATAAAAATATATATGTTTTTAATGAGCGGGCTTTTGTCCAGGATGATAAAAACATTGAGCGAGCTTTCGTCCTGAGGGCTTTTGTCTGATAAAACCAAAAAAAATTTGGACAACTAGGTTTTAATCTTTTAGTTGTCCAATGGACAGCCAATTATAGTCCGGGGCAACCAAAGAATTGTTCGGACAACCAGATGAGTGTGATATTTTAATTGCCCAATAGACAACCAATTATGGGAAGTAGGAAAAATGTGTTTGCTTAATTAATTCTTCATTAACAAACTTACTTACGATCTGAAGTGCTAAATATACTTCAACTGCGGTGGTAAAATCATCCTAAACACTGGATGAATGTATTGCTGGACGTGAACAAATTAGTGTACCCCTCTGAGACTAGGTCAAATGATTGCATCATTCATAGGCCAGACTCTGCAAAACTTGAGGGGTGCAAAATCCAAACAAACAAACAAAATCACGTTGTCTGACAGCATACAACATTATGTCAGACAACCAAATTGTAAGTCAGATGCAAACTGTGAAATAAGTAGAACTTGAAACAGATGTGTCAGACAAAATGTCTGGCGAACACTTAGGATCTGTCTGACATTTTCAAAATGTGTCTAACAGTCAGACACTATTTGCAGTGTCTGTAGGCTGTTTTTTTATGCCCTCACTTCAGAGGGGGGACACTAGATTTTCCCTTGTCCGTCTGTCGATCCTCCTTCCGTCGGATTTTTGTGTTGAGCATAACTCAAAGTATAACTGCTAGAGTGATGAAACTTTATAAGCATATTCATTGGCATTGGGGCTTGTTCACCTGGGTATTTTGATGCAGTTTTTTTCGGACATTGGTGGAGTTATGGCTCTTTTTTAGCAAAACTATTGTTCGACTTGTGTCGCGCGCATCTCAAAAAGTAGTGCTGCCAAATGGTGAAACATTACAAACATATAAATCAGCCTGTGAACTTGTGCAGCTGGGTATTTTGGTGCATCCTTTTCCTACATCAGCTGAGTTATGTTGCTTGTTTAAGCAAACATGACATGTTTGTCCTTGTGTCTCAGGGAACTCAAACAGTCTAACTGCTACAGCAATTAAACTTTAAATACGTATTCTAATGCATGTGAATGTGTGCACAGTGGTATTTTTGCACAGTTTTTTTCTGATGTCATTGGATATATAGAGCCGTTGATTTTTTGGCAAAATATGACATTTTTTTCTGACAGTGGAGTTTTTTGACAACCAACGGAATATGGGGACATAATTTCCAAGTTAAATGTTAAATGCTGTGTAGTATACAGACTTTTATGGTTCACACTTAATACTTTTGTTCGGACAACCATGTGTTGCTTTGTACAACCATTTTCCAAGAAAGTGAGTGTCTGAATGACATAAATCAGTCAAAGTTAATTTCGATGACTGGGGTAAATTGTGTTTAAATTTTATGAGTGAAGAGTCATGGAGCTGTAATTATATTGCCAACACCCATGATATTCAAAGACTTGGATGATTTATCATACTAGCATGGAAATTAGTAGTTTCTGCTTCATAACTTAGTTAAAGGCACACCCAAGCAGCGCTCTTGATAAGGATTGAGGAAATTATTAACTGTACTCTTCAAACGTTGACAAAAAGGAGTAACGCAAAAGCATAAATGAGTATTAGTACTCTTTGTGCATAAACAATTATGGGGTAAACATTTGCATTTTTTTTTTCATGCTCATAGCAGCAATTGAAAACAAATGCCAACGTGTACCTTTTGACTAAATGTAAGTTAATTTTTTGCAATATATTTCATCTGAATCTGGATTGCTTGTGTTATAACCTATTGTATATGCATAATTATATTGTACCTTAAATTGTTTTATACATTTATATAAGAATGCAGGAACACAATAGTATAATTATATATTGAATATTGAATGCATTCTGAAATGCAATGAGTTAAATTGCAGCAGATAGTCTGTGCAACTATGTTTGAAATATTGTATGGCGTAATTTATGGTAAAAAGTCAGATTATTGAAATAAAACTAGTATTTCATATAGTTGCAACAATGATACAAAGTTTTGGCCTGCGTATTAAGCCACCTTTTAACATAGCTCACAATTTAGGCGAATGCTTTTTTATTTTTTTTAAATTTCCAGCCATGGAAGTAAACATTTCCAATCACCAAGAGTTTTTTCGTGCACGTTTTGTCCATCGTGTTTCTTTTTCTACTGTGTGAAAGAAATCACGTCTTCTACGATAGTGTTCACTATTGGAAGAGCAATATGCTTACGCTTATTTAACTGCACATAAATATTTTTGCTAAAGTAATTATAACACTCTATTATGTGAAGTGCGATTAAGACATCAAACATAGAATATACTGTTTTATTACACCAATGTTTTATATGCAGTTATCCATTAAGAATTTTAGAATTTTGCAGAGTTATTAGTGCAATAGACACCTGCATATACAAATGCATAAGTTCAACTGGTTTTACCACAACATTGTATACTTCTATGCATTTACACAATTTTCACACACAAATAAAACGTGTCCATGCATGCATGAACACAGTTTTTAAATACAGGAAATCGATCATAGACACAATCAGTCTTAACACGACTTATGAGAAAATGCAAATTCTATCTACAAAGATATCCACATAATTATATTACAAACATACTTATACACTAAATGCTAATGTTTATGTGAAAAAAAAATCATTTCCATTCTATGTCTGATGTCTTATTCCAACTTCACATAATATTATGTTGGTCACCCCGCACGAGAACCAGACGCCATTATCCCATTTAGAATTTACAAAAAATCGATACAGGCTGCTTCTTTGAAAAGTATACCGAATCAGAAACGGTTGTCTTCCCTGTTCGGGGCTTATATCCACTCATTTATTGGAACTTCAGTACGCTGATAAAACGAAACGTTTTGCGTAATGCACAATATTTATGCGAAATCAATATGAACAAAAATGAAATTAATGCGTATTGGTATGAATTCATGTGCGTATCTACGCCGATACGCCCCTTATCAATAGCGTTGCACAAGTCAAGACAAAACATAGATTTACAAGTTACAAGTTGAGATTTTACACAGACATAAACTAAGGCATTATGAGCAAAACCAGGCTCTAACCTTATGATTCTTATCAATCTTGTTGTTTGTATATTTTCTTGCAGCTTAAAGCTAGTCTGGGAGATGGAGAAGACAAAGCTATTAAGGTAAAATAAATCGTGCTTTATTAAAGGGGCGTATCAACGGTATTTCCCCCAAATGCAGATACATATTAACACAATGCATATTGCCATATTTATGAATATATTTTTCTAGAAGGCAAGCAATAATGTATTAATGGAATCATTAAGAAAACAATATATTCAGATGTTTTTGGATGTACGGTTCCATAGTATTTCTATCCACACCTTCAGACTCTGCTTACTTCAATAAAAATATCCTCACACTACAGCACCGTTATCAATAGTGTGCATGCGTATAATAGGATTTTATGTGGATTTCATTCATAACGAATTTACTACTTTTACTTATTTTCCCACGCCCACAAACAGTGTCACAGGGACAACTTTTTAATTTAAATTATAATTATAAAAATATATATTTGACTGATGGTTTATAAAAATGACACATATAATGCGCAAAGCAATCACTTCATAAATACTTCTGAAAAGATAATTTTATTTTTGAAACTGTAATACCCTATAAGCTTTCAATACGCCTTTTTAAACGCAGTTTTTAGCTCTACTTTTCGAAAGCTAGTAAGTTTGACAAGCACAAGAAAAGTCGAGCGTACGGTTCTCCGACAGCTCTTGTTTAACTATACAAGTACTTGTGTAAATACTGTATATCAAATGTGTTGGATAGGAATTGAACATGTTTGTAAACACCCAAGTGACATTTACCAAGCGTCTCTTTCAAAATCGCGTAATGATACCGTTTAGGTGGGCATATAGGAGTGAGTTTCTTGGTCCATCAGTCTGTTTTTTTTTTATTTCCGGTTGACAACTAGAGAACAGCTTGACATATTTAAATATTTTGGTACTCATTTTGTAAAAACATAATACACAGGTCAAGTATGAATTTGTTTACAAATTTTGACTGAGTTATGGCCTCTTTTTGACCTAAATGCCTTAAAAATGGTCTCCTGGAAGATGACTCAAGAATGGGTTGACATATTCAAAATTGTGTTTGGTATACACATGCAATATCATAAAATACCGGTCAAGTTTGTTTTTGGTTACAAAACACTAAATTTTGACAGAGTTACTGCAATTTTATCTACTAAAATTCTCTAAAAACATGGTTTCCGGATGATAAGACAAGAAAGGCTTGACGAAATCAAATAATATTTGGTACTCATTTGTAAATCATAAATTAAAGGTCAGGTTCAATGTTAGTTATTGCTCCTTTTTCGACAAAAATTCCATAAAAATGTGGTTTCAGCATGATATGTGTGATCAAAGAAAGGCTTAAAATATTCAAATAATTGTTGGTACATATGGCTGACATAATTCGACTTTGGTTACAAACCACTATATTTTGGACTTATTCACAAATGTAAGTTATTTTAGGTACATTGCTGTAACATAATACAATATATGTCAATATAGGTCAAACTCGAGTTTAGTTACAGACCACCTAAAGTTGGTCGAGTTATGTATGCACCTAGTTTTAAGACAAAGTCATATTGAGGGGTATATTCGTCACTCTTGTGACAATTCGACAATTCCAGCTCTATCAAATATTCAAAAGTATAATTTCTAACTACATAGACCAGTGTAATACTTTAAAAATATACATTTGCGTCATAATAAATCATGAAAAATATTCTGTCAGCCATGATTTAATTTTTAGAAAGTAAAAGCAGTATAAAGAACACAATTTTGTGTGGCTGTCAAATTATTAATTTAGATCAGGTAGATTGAAATATTTCTGCAACAAAATAATGGTTTTAATTTTATTGTAAATTGTACTTAATTCATTAATGCATTGTACTCACTAACAAGTGGCCGCAAGTTGAAAAGAAACAATACTGTTTATATGTTCTTGTCTCCATGTCAGCATTGTATGTTTCAGAAAATTAGAGTCTCCCCAAGAGGCTCAATACTATAAAAACTGTGGGTTGGACAGGGACGGATTTTGTGTTCGCTACATTTCCGATTACAAAGGTAAAAGGTGTAATATATACAGAAAATTAATAACACATTTCTCGCATTTTCATTTTGCTTCAACAAAGTCGTGTTCAAATTCTTATAAATATCTTTTGTAAATATTGTGTGCTCAATAAGTTCTTAAATGTCACACTTAAATGTTTGTAAGGCAGCCTATGTATGTAAAGCAATTAGCCCTGTTCATTCATAAAATTGCATGACTTCCATAAATCATGCAGGTGAACCCCATCACTCATTTACCATGAGTCATTTCATAAGAGTATTCATAAAATGTGTTGCGCTTGAACGTTTTCATATGTACTTTTTCCTGTAGGTTTTGGTGTTTTTGCGACACGGAACTTCCAACATGGAGATTTTTTACTCCAGTATTCGGGATAAAAGATAACAAAATCTGAAGGGTTGGAGCGACTGAAAAGCAAACATTCTGAGAACAAGTGGGTTTTTTTACGAATACTTAGGAAAGTACTGATGGTATATAAACAGAATATTGATTTTATAATTTATCATGCCACTATGCTGATATCGACCTGATACAAATGTGCCTGATATATTTTTCATATCACGTCAGTAGCGTTTATATCAGTCAATGTTTGAAAGTACGTCATATTACTAATACTCGGGATCAACTATAAAGACAACATTGTCAGTAAAAACAATCAGTGGCAACAAAAAAACTATTTGGTACCAAAACATATACTGTTTAATAACATCATTTTGAGGTCGTTATCGTTCGCAGACGCCCGAAACATTGGTTAAGGCCCCAGGAGCGCAAGGGTTTTAACGCATTTTAAGGGCCTCTGCGAATGTTAACGAACAAAAATTCATACATCTAGAGAAAGAAAACCGAAACAATAAGTTAATTGTCTATGAAATCACATTCTTTATAGTATAGCGTAACCCAAATTTGCGCACCTTATGGCGAAATATTAGTCGATTCAGCAAAAATGCCGGGCTGCAGAGGCACGTGAATTTCCCAAAAAGAGACCGCTTTTTGTTTGTTAACACACCACTATAACAGACCGAAAAAGCTATGCTATACCACAGATATAAGTATGATTATTTATATTACTAAACTAAAATTAGTTCTACATCAAGGATACTTAAGAATACTTGTTTGGTGTATAAGAACCTTAAATGGGTTTTACTTCATAGGAAAACCAAATTGACCAGTATTTATTTGGTAATGGTTTCATTGTTGTGATTTATTTTTTATGTTCTTTGTAATTTTATATCTTTTTTTATCTTAAGGTTTTCTCTTTTTGTTGTATTTTTAAGCTCAGCAGCGCAAAAAATAACATGTTAAAAGGGACATTACTTAGTATAATTACTTTATTTTTTCACCCAATTTAGACCAGACATGTACGGTTTGACTATGACCATACATTATTTAACAAATATGAACATAAAATGGGTAGATAGTAATAAACCTGCAGGCTACCATAACAGAGACACTACACAATGGAAAACATGACTTGACAGTTGCTATTATCTTTCTGAATCAGAGTGCAACACTTTACACCCAATATTGCCAGTATATATAGACCTTCTTGACCCTAAGTGTATATGAAAATGAGTTGAAATAAAAAATTGTATGACTGACTAAGGTCCGTCACTCTGACTTGCACTTTAGCAGAATTATGCCCTTTTCTGTACTTAGAAAAATCAGGTTAAATTTTACGTGCAGCCACTCCATTTTTCAATATCTACTCAGTACTGCAGATTTTTTTAATTGAAACTTCACACATGTCTTCGGGGTCATTATGTTACGTCACTGACTAAGTCCTATAAATCAGACCTTTAATTTAGCAGAATTATTCCCATTTTTGTACAAACAATTGCAGTTAAAGTTTGCTTGAAACCGCTCCATATCACTATTTCTACTCTGATCTGCAACCAGATGTATGCCCACTTTTTGTATAAGGAAAATTAAGGTTAAAGTTTGAAAGCAAGAAGTTTGTATCTTTGTATCCATGACATAGTAACGTTCTATTAAAAATTTCACAAGTGTTCAGGCTCATAATACATGGTCACTGGCGAATGCCAATAATTGTGGCCAGTATTGTAGCCAAATTAAGCCGCTTTTTGTATTTAGGAATATATTCAGGTAAAAAATATGCATGCAAGAACATGTTTTTTTGACTAGTGCAGATATTTAATTGCAAATTCACATGTCTATGGGGTCATAAAAGGTCACTTCCTGAATATATATATTATATACGCAGACTCAATAGTTGAGCAGGCTGTCTTGGGACATGTCTTGTTGATACTCAAGGTTTTACCTTGGAGCTGAGGGCTAATTAGCTAGACAAGTACATGTAACTTCAGACCATTACCACATGCCTCTGAAAACCTGTCACAATAGGTATGCAATCATCTGTGCCATTTCTCATAGAGTTTGTTGGGCCATCATGACATTTATTCCTGTTTCATTTTGTTTAGATTTAGTATGTTTTAAATACAAACGTCATGATTATTTCTAAGAAACCCATCATTTCATATCATTAACATTTTGTTCAAAGATGCTGAAATCTTATTCGTTGACACAACAACATGAACACAACTGGTTTTCTTTGATAAATTGTTGTTTTATAGTGTGTTTTTAAATTGTGCTTAATGCAGGTCTTAGTTTTATAATCATGTGCATTTTCAAGTACACTTACAAATACATTTATCACGTATTTATTGATCAGAGAAAAGACAATATTCTCTATAAAACAAACATGGGACACTATTCATTTTCCAAAGTATATTCACACCATCATAGTTTGACTGTGAAACGACTGTTATAATACGCTCAAAGCAAGCAAACAATCGGCACTGTTTAAGTAAAGTTCTGTATTAAAACACCTTTGAAACATGAGTCTGCAATTAAATGCTTTTAAGGATGTTTTTTTGGACAATATATACCAGTATGGAATGTTACCATTTCTGGTAATTGGCACTTATTTTATATGTTCTATCTTTTAAAGATACTGATTCAGATCCTTTTCATGTGGACAAGTTCCAGACTGATTCACAGAGTGACGAATATATTAGTGAAACAGATAGTGGAGACTCGTCTATAGGTATGAAACAAACATATTATTAGATAATTGAATGAAAAAAGCACGCACACATTAACATTTATATTGAAAGACTCAAGATAATAAAAAAATAATATGTTAGTGTTAAATGTTTGTTAGATCTTAAGTATTCTTTTATTTCCTTAGTTCCAGTTCAAAGAGAAACTAATCAGAGGTAATGCATTTGCCTATTATTCTCTAATATATTAATTTACTTCCTAAGGAAATCCTCCAAATACATTCTGATATCATTTAATTGTTATTTTTTGTTATCACCTTTTGTCTACTGTGCGTCGTCTGTCATCATTTTCATCATTAAAATGACATCTCTTAACTGTTGGCAGATTTTCATGAAACAACAGGAAGCTATACTTCTGTATGTTTCGTCTGCGATTATTGCGTCTAAAGATTCTTTATGGACAGTAAACATATCTGATTGCAAATTAAATGTTAATGACTTAAAACATTTTTGAAAGAAAAGGTCTTATGTATTACAAGTTGCAACCGTGTGGTCTGTAATCACATCTACAGGCTACAGGTATAGTCTATTTACATTTATTTGATAGTGTATACATGTACTCCATTTACTTGCAGATTGGTGAAATCGTGATTTTCTTTTTATAAGCACACTGCAATCACCTGTATTTAAATAGTCTGATTTACCCGTATTGATCCGTCCATGTTTATAACGATTATTTCGGCAATGCTACCAGCAAATGTAACCGGAGAAATTGCTAACTTGATAATGCGATTATTGCAAAATGTGTTATTTTTAAAATGCAGTAACATCATGTATAATCAAAAACAGTGCAACATGATAGGAAGAGGTCCTTTGCTATAGCAATGTATAATAATAATAATGTGTTCTGAAATCTACAGATATTTACTCTATCAGTACAATACTTACTTGTAATTAGTGTTGTACAGAAGCTATTATATTTAACATAACCCCTGTAATAAGAGGCGCATCATGGATGAGTATACATGTAGATGATCCTACAGGTGCACTCTTGAGCGAATATATTTATTTTACACAAATATATTTACAGATCCATATAAACAATGTACTTTATATAGAAATGCCAACACTAGCAGCAGTAGAAGTAGTAGTAATAGTAGAAGTAGTAGTAGTAGTAGTAGTGGTGGTGGTAGTGGTCGTGGTGGTGGTAGAAGTAGTAGTATAAAATATAGTAGTAGAAGAAGTAGTGGTATAAGTAGTTGTAGTAACAGTAGTACTATAACTAACACCACCCCCTATACTACTCCTCTTACTACCACAACCACAACTTCTATTCCTCTGAGTATTGCTATTGCTAATGTAAGTAGTAGTAGTAGCAGAAGTAGTAGTATGCGTAGGAGTAGTAATAATGGTGGTGGTAGTGTTTGAAGAAGTCGGAGGTTTAGCAGTAGTGTGGTGGTGGAGTAAATCTTAGTTGCAGGAATTGCAGAAGTGGTTTCGCTTGTGTTAGTAGTAGTAGTGGTGTTGAAAGTGTTAGTATTCGTCGGAGGAGTAGAATGTTGGTTGTGTTCGTGTTAATAGCAGTCGGAAGAGAAGTGTTGGTGGTGATGGTAGTGATATAAGTAGTTTTACCATAGTTGTAATAGTAGTAGCTGTTGCGATAAAATAGTATTAGTGAAAGTTACTGTTGTCCTGGTAAAGGAGTAGCAGTAGAATTAGCAGTT
Source organism: Congeria kusceri (assembly GCA_027627225.1). Lineage (NCBI taxonomy): Eukaryota > Metazoa > Mollusca > Bivalvia > Myida > Dreissenidae > Congeria > Congeria kusceri. Next base: position 432,305 of record JAPFQT010000163.1, read on the forward strand.
GAATCAGACATAGTACGGTAACATACTGTTATGTACGGTGTCCTGGTACCGCAATCGTAGTTTCGCGACTTCGATCTGTGTTTATGAAATGGAGCGCCGACACGATACGCCGAGGCGCCGACACCATTCACAGAAGCGCCGACACGATGCGCCGAAGCGCCGACACGATACGCCGAAGCGATATACACGTCGCAATCTCGTGTGTTTTTCATATGTGGCTATGAAATTGGGCGAAGATACGAAGATTCTACGTTCATATCGCTTCGGCGCATCCTGTCAGCGTGTCGGCACATCGTGTTGGCGCGTCGGCGCATCTATTCGGCGCTTTGGCGTATCGTGTCGGCGCCTCGGCGTATCGTGTCGGCGCGTCGGCGTATCGTTTCGGCGCGTCGGTGCATCATCTCAGCGCGTCGGTGCATCGTCTCAGCGCGTGCATCGTCTCAGCGCGTCGGTGTATCGTCTCAGCGCGTCGGCAAATCGTCTTGGCGCGTCGACGAATCGTATCATCCCGTCGGCGATCTCAGAAAAGGAAGGGCGCCGACGACCCGATACGATACGCCGACGCGCCGACGAGATTCGCCGAAGCGCCGAGACAATGCGCCGACACGATGCGCCGGCACGCCGACTCGATGTATCGAAGCGATTTGAACGTCTTTGCCTTCGTATCTTCGCCCAATTTTATAGCAACATATGTAAACACACACGAGATTGCGACGTTTATATCGCTTCGGCGTATCGTGTCGGCTCTTCGGCGCATCGTGTTGGCTCTTCGGCGTATCGTGTTGGACCCTCGGCGTATCGTGTCGCCCTTTCATAAGCACAGGTCGAAACTACGATGGCGGTAACAACACACCGTAGTTATGTGAAAAACTTATTGTAATTGTTTATGTCGCTTTTTGAAATGACATTCATAGACATTCAGATATACGACTGAAACGGTTTACAAATTTGACACTGCATCAGCAGCAGAAAGAGAATCAGATTTAGATGTAGTAGCAGTAGAACTAATGGAAAGGAACGTTTGTTGTTGTTGTGAATATAGTAGTAGTAGTAGTAGTAGTAGTAGTAGTAGTAGTAGTAGTAGTATTAGTAGCATTAGTAGTAGTAGTAGTCGTAGTAGTAGTAGTAGTAGTAGTGGTCGAGTAGTTGCAGTAGAAGTCGTAGTAGAAGTAGTCGTAGTAGTAGTAATCGTACCAGGAGGAGGAGCTGAAAAAATAGGTGGAGGAGCAGTAGGTTTAGTAGTAGAAGTGGAAGAAGTATTAGTAGGTGGAGGAGAATGAGAAGTAGTAGTAATAGTATCAGTAGTAGCTAAAGGTGTACGTGGTTTTGTTGTTTTGTTGTTATAGTAGTTGTAGAAACCGTAGTGGGTTGTTATAGTAGTAGTAGTAGCAATGGTGGTAGCAGTAGTAGTAGTAGTAGTAGTAGTAGTGGTAGTAGTAGTAGTAGTAGTAGTAGTAGTAGTAGTAGTAGTAGTAGTAGTAATAGTAGTAGTAGTAGCAGTAGTAGTAGTAGTAGTAGCAGTAGTAGTGGTAGCACTGGTGGTAGTAGTAGTAGTAGTAGTAGTGCTAGTAGTAGTAGTAGTAGTAGTAGTAGTAGTAGTAGTTGTAGTTGTTGTAGTATTAGTAGTAGTAGTAGTAGTAGTTGTTGTTGTTGTTATTGTTGTTATTGTAGTAGTAGTAGTAGTAATAGAGTAGTTTTAAACGCTAAAGCCAATCAAAACATAATATTTTGTGCTCGTACCACCGTATCACGTTTCGTTATATTGTATCATAATTGTGTGGTGTATATATAGAGGATATTTTTTTATTGCATTGTAAGATCGTAGTTTATTTCACGAGTTCAAATGGAAAATGATATTTTCACGAGTAGCGTAGCTACGATGTAATTTCACAAAATATGTTATACCATTAATAAAACCCAATGTTTTAAACGCTAAAGCCAAACAAATCATACTGTTATACATGATGCATTGTGGATAAAATTAGCTAATTCCCATATGTAAGTTGTAAAATGTAAAAAAAAGCTTAAATCTCTATATTCAAACGTTAAAGCTTGTGTTACAAATTCTGAACACCTGCCGTATTCTGAACTGTTTGACATAACACTTGGTGTCAAACAAGGAGAGCCTCTATCTCCTTCACTGTTTATATTATTTATTAATGATATCACGGATTATATTGATGTGTCTAAAATGTCTGTAAATGATATTGAAAAGTTATCACTATATATGTTACTATTTGCAGATGATATTGCTTTGTTTACGACTGATCCCAATAGTTTGCAGGCCCAGCTAGATAGTGTAAACCAATATTCTTCTAAATGGGACCTCAAGATAAATGTAGCTAAAACAAAAATATGTATATTTGAACGCAAAAAAACTAGAAATATTTTTACATGGAGTATAAACAATATTGATATTGAGATTGTTGATAGTTTCTGTTACCTTGGAATGAAATTTTATTAAACCGGAAGTCTTGCTAATGCTGTAAAAGCACTAACAGTACAGGCTCTGAAGGCATATAATGGCCTTATATCACTGTTTACTAGAGTATCTTAAGATATTAAAACAAAATTGTTATTGTTTGATTCGACTGTTTCACCTATTATTTTGTATGGTAGTGAGATTTGGGGCATATATGACTACAAGGAGGTAGACAAAATCCATATCAAATTTTGTAAGCATATTCTTAGCGTTCGTACTCAAACATCCACAGTTGCCGTCCTTGGTGAATTAGGTAGATTCCCACTTTCGGTCATTTGCAGGGAATGAGCCTTAAAATACTGGTGTAAAATTATCAAAAATCCGGAATCACTCCCAAGCAAAATATTTATAGAACATATTTTAGATAACAGTTTTACTTCATTGAATTTCAAAAATAGCTGGGGAAAGGCGGTTAATAATGCATTAAATAAGCTTGGATATGGCTACTTATGGTATATGTTTGATATTAACTGTTGCTATATACCCATGTTAAAGCAAAGGTTGCGTGACCAATATATACAGATATGGTCGGAAACTGTGAATTCTCAAAACTAATTAGAGTATTATAAAAAAAAATAAAACTGTTTTTAGGTATGAAACATATTTAGATGCTATAGACCAGGATCAATATAGAATTGCATTGACTAGGTTACGATTATGTTCACATTCTCTTGAGATTGAAACAGGAAGATAAAATAATGTGGATATAATTAATAGACTATGTAAACTATGCAATTACAATGTTGTTGAGTCAGAATTCAACTTTGTACTCTGCTGTCCCTAGTATCATGACTTAAGGCAAAAATATAAAATTTCAAATGCTTTTAGTACTATTAATAAATTTGTTAATCTCATGTCATCAGAAAAAATTGGTTTGTTAAGACGACTTTCAAAATTGACGTACTTTGCTATGACGTACCACAATGTCATGCTTCGTGGTCTTATATTTTAATTGTGTTTGTATATATGTAAATATAACACCCTGCATTTCCGGTTCATTACAGCTGGAGCATTTGTGTTCTCATTTTCAATTAGTATTATGAATAATAATATTAAATATAATAATAATAATACAAAATTAATAATAAAATAAATAAATATATAAATAATAATAATAATAATGATAATAATAATAATAATAATAATAATGATACTACTGCTTCTGCTGCTGTTACTTTTTATATTACTACTACTGCTGCTGCTGCTGCTGTTACTACTACTTCTTTTACTACTGCTACAACTACTTGTACTACTACTACTACTACTACTACCACTACTACTACTGCTGCTACTGCTCCTGCTACTACTACTTATAATAATACTACTACTACTGCTGCTGCTGCTACTGCTGCCACTACTATCATAATTATTATTATTATTATTATTATTATTATTATTATTATATATATAATACTAATGATACTACTGCTGTTGCTGCTTCTGCTGCTGTTACTTCTTATATTACTGCTACTGCTGCTGCTGCTGCTGTTACTACTACTTCTTTTACTACTGCTACAACTACTTGTACTACTACTACTACTACTACTTCTACTACTGTTGCTACTGCTCCTGCTACTACTACTTATAATAATACTACTACTACTGCTGCTGCTTCTACTGCTGCCACTACTATCATTATTGTTAATAATAATAATATAATAATAATAATAATAATTATTATTATTATTATTATTATTATTATTATTATTATTATTCTTGAGGATGAGAACAAAATATACCAAGGATGTAATGAGCCGGAAATACGGGGTGTTATTTATATTAAAATATACACTACACAATAATAATATAATACCACGAAGCATGACATGGCGGTACGAGTACAAAATATTATGATTTGACTTTAGCGTTTACAACATTGCGTTGTATTAATGGTTATACATATTTTGAGAAATAACTTGGTACGTAATTTATTATAAGATTCCTTTAAGTTACAGAAACAATCATTGCTACTACTACATTGCTGCTGCTGATGCTACTATTACTATTACTACCACGACTACTACTACTAATATTACTACTACTACTGCTACAACTATTGCTGCACCTATATCGTCTAAATACCACAACACATAAAAAAGCGTATGCTACTATCACTATTACAGCTACTGCTACAAGTACTAATTAACGCGCGTACTACTGTTTCTATTACTCGTATAACAACAATACCAAAACAAAAACCTTCTACTTTACTACTACTACTATTACTACTACTGCTACTAATACTACTAACAACACTGCTGCTGCTACTGGTACTGATAATCCTCTTCCTCCTTCTCCTCCTACTACTAATAATAATACTAATGCAGCAGCTGCTGCTGCTGCTGCTAATGCTGCTCCAGCTGTTATGCTGCTGCTACCCCTCCTCCTATTACTAGTACTACATATTTACACAACAACAAACGTCCCATATTTACTAGCTCTACAGCTGCTGCTGCTGAAATGGATTCTGTTTCTGTAGTATCAAATATATAAACCATGTCAGTCATTTACCTGCATGCCTGGTGCTGTCTTATTTTTTAACTAAAGAAACAAACGCGACATGAACAATTACAATCAGTTTGCCACATACGAGCATGTTACTGTACACTGTGTAACTCAACTGCTTTTTATACTACTACCCCTTTACCAGGACAACGATAACTGTCACTAATACTACTTTAGCGCCACTACTATATACTACATTAGAACTACTACTAACACCACCACCACCGGCACTACTACTCTTCCGACTATTATTAACACTAACCCCACCACCACTTCTACTCTTCCGACTAATACTAACACTTACACCGCCACGACTTCTGCTACTCTTAATACCACTACCACCACCACCACATCTACTCGTCCAACCAAAACTAATACTCCCAGCACCACTACTATTACTCATTCGACTACTGTTAACTCTTACACCACCACCACTGATACTCCACCGACTATTACAAACACTATCACTACTACTCATCTGAACATTACTTATACTCCTTAAACCACTGGTACTATTCCTTCTACTGCTATTAACACAATCACCACCAATTTTTCTACTCATTTCACTTCTACTGACAATGACACCACCACCACTTTTACTCCTCCGAACATTACTAACACTCCAAACAACACTACTACTATTACTCCGACTATTACTAACACTACCACTGCCACTACTGCTATTTCTCTGTATAATACTAACACTACCACCACGACTATTGATTTTCCTCAAAATAATATTAAGCTGATTACTCATGCAATTCCTAGGAATAATACTAACACTATCACAATTGCTACCACTCCTCTGAATACAACTAACAATACCAACATCACTACTTATACTTTTCCCACCAGAACTAATGCTACCACAACCACCAAAATTATTCCTCCGACAACTCCTAACTCTCTCAGTACCACCGCTACTACTAACACTACGGCCACCGATATTGCTCCTTTGACTATAACTATCACTATCACAACCACTGCTACTTTCCCAACTACTACTTATACCATCACCGCCACCACTAGTATGACTCCTACAACTACTACTACTAACACTACCACCACCGCCATCTTCTAAAGTCGCCATTGACTACTAACACAGTCATATCTACTTCTACAATACCTACTCGTACTGCTACTAGCACAACATATATTATTACTACCATTTCTACTACTAATAATAATAAAAACACTAACAACACGAACATTTTTATTATCCGACAACATCTTACAGTTACAATGCCACTACCACTTCTCCTGCGACTACTACTAGCGCTAACAACGCTAATATTAGTTCTCCTCTCACTACTATTTACATTATCACCACCACTACTTCTCCTCTGACTACTAATAACTCTTACAGCACAACCTCTACTACTCCTACGACAACTACTAACACTACAGCATCTACCTGTTTACAATTATTAACACCGCCACTTCTACTTGTCCGACTAAGTATAACAATGACATCAACAACGACAACAACATTAACTACTACTACTATAAATACAACGACTATTACTACTACCAGTACTACCACTACTACTACTACTACTACTACTACTACTACTACTACTACTACTACTACTACTACTACTACTACTACTACTACTACTACTACTACTACTACTACTACTACTACTAATGACACAATACAACAACAACAACGCACGTTCTATTTAAATGCTTTTACTGCTACTTCAACTAAAACTGACATTGTTCATGCTGTCGGTGCAGTGTAGACAATATATAGCCAATATCAGTTATATATCTGAATGTCTGGTTCTTTAAGATTAACGAAAAAGCAAAGCGACATTAAAAATTACAATCAGTTTGCCACATATGTCACAGTACTACTTATACTACAACTGCTACCATTACTGCTTCTACTTTAATACAACAACAATGACTTCTACTAGCAATAGTTTACGAAACAATTTCTACTTGTTCATCTGCTACTGTTACTATTTCTCATTAAACTACTACTACTACTACTTATTCTACTAGTACTACTACTGCTACTACTACTACTACTACTACTACTACTACTACTACTACTACTACTACTACTACTACTACTACTACTACTAGTACTACTATTACCACTACTACTACTACTACTACTACCACTACACATACTATTTCTACTACTACTACTTCTACTACTACTACTACTGGATTCGACTTTACCAGAAACACAACAACACTAGTAGTAGTAGGAACAGTAGTAGTAGTAGTTGTAGTCGTAGTAGAAGTAGTATTAGAGTAGTAGTAGTAGTAGTAGTAGTAGTAGTAGTAGTAGTTGTTGTTGTTGTTGTTGTAATAGTATAAGTAGTAGTAATTGTTGTTGTGTTGAACTTGTTATTTTTAGTTTCTAAGCTACTCCTCAGACAAATACTGACACTACCACCAGCACCACTTCTACATTATCAGACCATTACAAACACTCCAACAATCTAACTACTACTACTTCTCCGACCATTTCTAAGACTACCGCCAAAACCACCTACTTATTCGACTACTATTAACAATAATATCGTCACCATCTTTACTTATCCAACAAACGCCTCTGCTACAACACACTGGCAACACTTACACTGCCACCGCCACTTCTACTCATTCGACTACAATTAAAACACACCACCGCTTACCACTACCATTTTTCCTACCACAGCTACTACTCCTACCACTGCTTCTACTGTTACTACTTCAACAAAAACAACTACTACTCCTACCACTGCTACTACTCCTACCACTAGTACTACTCCTACCACTGCTACTACTCCTACCACTGCTACTACTCCTACCACTGCTACTACTCCTACCACTGCTACTACTCCTACCACAACTACTACTCCTACCACTGCTACTACTCCTACCACTGCTACTACTCCTACCACTGCTACTACTCCTACCACTGCTACTACTCCTACCACTGCTACTACTCCTACAGCTGCTACTACTCCTACCACTGCTACTACTCCTACCACTGCGACTACTCCTACCACTGCTACTACTCCTACCACTGCTACTACTCCTACCACTACTACTACTCCTACCACTGCTACTACTCCTACCACTGCTACTACTCCTACCACGGCTACTACTCCTACCACTGCTACTACTCCTACCACTGCTACTACTCCTACCACTGCTACTACTCCTACCACTGCTACTACTCCTACCACTTCTACCACTCCTACCAATGCTACTACTCCTACCACAGCTACTACTCCTAACACTACTACTACTCCTACCACTACTTCTACTACTACCACTGCTACTACTCCTACCAATACTACTACTCTTACCACTGCTACTCCTACCACTGCTACTACTACTACCACTACTACTACTCCTACCACTGCTACTCCTACCACTGCTACTACTACTACCACTACTACTACTCCTACCACTACTACTACTCCTACCACTGCTACTCCTACCACTGCTACTACTCCTACCATCACTACTCTTACCACTACTACTCCTACCACTACTACTACTACTACCTATGCTACTACTACTACCACTGCTACTACTACTACCACGGCTACTACTACTACCAATGCTAATGCTAATACCACTGCTAATCCTAATACTACTACTACTCACACCACTACTACTACTCCTACCACTACTACTACCACTGCTACTACTACTACTACTACTCCTACCACTAATACTACCACTGCTACTACTACTACTACTACTCCTACCACTACTACTACCACTGCTACTACCACTGCTAATCCCTACACTACTACTACTCACACCACTACTACTACTCCTACCACTACTACTACTACTACTACTACCACTGCTACTACTCCTACCACTGCTACGCTTACCACTACTACTACTCCTACCACTACTACTGTTACAACTACTGTTACTACTAAAACAACAACAGCTACTACTCTATTACTACTACTACGCCTACCACTACTACTACTCCTACCATTACTACTCCTACCACTACTACCCCTACCACTACTACTACTGCTACTACTACTACTACTACTACTACTACTACTACTACTACTACTACTACTACTACTACTACTACTACTACTACTACTACTACTACTACTACTACTCCTACCACTACTACTACTCCTACTACTACTACTGTTACTACTACTGTTACTACTACAATAACAACAGCTACTACTACTACTACTATAGCTACTGCTATTACTGCTTCCACCACCACTACTTCTCCTTTTACCATGACATTCATATGCAGTATCAAATATGTAAACATTACCAGTCGTATATCTGAATGCCTGGAATTGTTACTTAAAAGCAGCGACATAAACAATTACAATCAGTTTGTCACATGCTCGTACGAGTATGTTACCGTACTATGTCTAATTCAACTACTACTTCTACTGCTACTCCTTAACCAAGACAACAATAACTTTCACTAATACTATTTTACCGCAACAACTATCGCTACTACAACTACGGAAGAACTACTTAAAACACTACCACTACCACTTCTACTACTCTTACGAACACTATTAACACTATTAACACTAACACAACCATCACTTCTACTCCTCCAATTAATATTAATACTTTCAACACTACCACTACTACTAACACAGGCATAACCACTTCTGCAATTCCTCCAACTACTATTTACTCCACCACCACACTACTGCTTCTCCTCCGACTGCTACTAACACTACCACTACCATTACTACTACTCCTACCCATACTACTAATCCTACTTCTACCATTTTCCATACCACTGCTACTACTACTACCACTACTACCACAACTATTACTACTACCACTGCTACTACTTCTACTGCAACTGCTACTACTTTTACTACTACTACTACTTTTAGTGGTTTGAGAGGGGTAGTAGCAGTGTTGGTGATATTGTAACACAGTAGAAGTAGTAGTAGCAGTGGTAGAAGTAGTAGTAGTAGTAGTAGTAGTAGTAGTAGTAGTAGTAGTAGTAGTAGTAGTCGTTGTCGTACTCATAGTAGTATGGAGGCTTGAGTATGAAATGCAACCTGTATCAAAGACGTATATCACTGTTGACTATAACAAATTTCAGCATGAATATTTTGAATACATCTCGATATTAAAATCTAATTTATTGTTCTTGTGAATGAATAATTGCTCGTCTTTATAACAACATTATAGTGATAATCGATACGGACATAACAATTTGGAACACCTCATTTTGTTTTACATTCTGTACACTATTTTAAATATCTACATGTACATCACTACAAGGTGTTTGCAACTAAAGCCGGCTATATTTCTGTCGAAAAACTACTACTACTACTACTACTTCTACTTATACTACTACTTCTACTTCTATTACTACTACTACTACTACTTTTACTTCTACTACTACTACTACTACTACTACTACTACTACTACTACTACTACTACTACTACTACTTCTATTGTATAGAAATGTGCAAAATATAAATTCATAATGCGTATCTTTCTTCACGCCTTATACCAGTCATAGGATCAGATCTGATGCGTTGTCAAATCCGGTAAGGAATCTCCACCATAAAGAGGAACATAACATAAGCAACTAATGCAATTTTTATTGTACATATTGGAATACGTGTATTAATATTAAAATTACGACATGCTCATATAGTTTTGTGTTCATATAATATATATGTTTATTTTAGTTAGCTTCATAGAAAAATAATTATTGTTGAGCCTTCAAATGCTTCTATGGTATTTTGACCTCATATCGAACAAATGTTTTTATCTTACGTGTCCCCGTGCATGCTATTCTCAGCAGTATATATTCTTTTAAAACGCTATCGCGAAAAAAGTGTAAAAGTTAATATGTGTATGGTTGAAAATCACTACGCACATTACAAGAACTAACCATTCAGTTTCCATTCACTTTAATTTTGATATATGAATTACTGGATACATTTAAACTGATAATTTAAGTAAGGCTTCAGCCACACATTCCCGAATATGGCTCCCGACAGCGTCCCGACAGCGCTACGATACAAATAGCATATGATAAAAAAGTCGGGTATCGGGACGCTGTCGGGAGCTGTCTGGACGCTATCGGAACGCTGTCCTGAGAATCTGGAATCATTGGGACATGTTCCGCGTGATCGGCCAAGCACTCCGGACAGTTAAGGTTTTCCCTTAACATTTGAGTCGGAAAAATATCCGGTGGAACAGGAATGATATTGCATAATCATATATATACTGATATCACGTTTGGTGTATATATCGTGTGTGTTGTGATTGTTTGTGTGCATTTGTCATTCATCGACATAATTTTCACCGACCACTATTAATGCTTCCCGATTATGGCTCCTAACAGAGCCCAGACAGCGCTACGAAACAAATAATAAAAAAGTCGAGTATGCCCTGATGCTGTCGGGAGCTATCAGGGCATTGTCGGGACTCTGTCGGATCGCATTCGGGAAAATGCGGGACTCTGTCGAGACGATGTCGTGACCATAATCGATCTTTGGATCAAAAATTGAATTTTGGGACCCTGTCGGCTCAAGAACGGCAGGAAAAATCGGAATGTGTGACTGAGGCTTAAAGGACACAATATCTTATTCACTTAAATACATCGCATATTATCTTGGTATGTCTTACTCTTCCGTGCCGTGTCTTAAAGTTACCTTATAAATATAATATATACTCATACAATTTCCGTAACGTAATACTTTTCTGTTCATTTCTTTGCAATACATATGGTTGTTTTTAATGTGTGCATCACATAGCGTTAAAATAGACATGATAGCAGTCGAGAGGTAAGCTTTTATAAATTACAAACTTTTAATCGTAGGTTGAAGACCTAGAGGGGGCACAACTTTTTTCTCTTGTGTTTTCTTTTCAAGACAACATGTATTATTTTGTTTTTTCCAAATGCTTCAGTTTGTGGAGCAAGATTTTTAAAACATGTTCCAAAACTAACATGTTAGATTTAGACTACACTAATTCGTAAACAAGCTCTTGTAATAGTCCAACATATAAAAGAACAACATCTTGGCGATCAGTCATTTATGCATTACGTATAAAAAAGATATTGAACAAAGCGAAGTTGTGTTATTAAATAAGTGTACCTAGTAGTAAGAAAATGACTAAAACACCTTTATAAATATATAAAAATAAAATAACTAAATATAACAAAAAATATATGTATGTAAATAAGTCATATAATTATGCTCCTCCTAGTCCTTCTATTTTCGTTTGTTGTTATATTAAATAATAATAATAATAATAATAATAATAATAATAATGATAATAATAATAATATTATTAATAACAATAATTAAAGTAGTAAAACTTATCGATTATTATGAACATAACATTTGTGGCTTGTTAGTTTAATTGTTGCATTCGCAATAATAATAACATTAATAATAATAATATAAAAAAAACATAATTATAATAATATTATTATTATTGATATTAATAAAAACAACCGGAAATGCGGGGTGTTATATATAAATATATAATTATAATAACAGTTCAGGAAGCATGACACGGTGGAAAGAGTATAAAATAGTATTTTGTTCATTATTATTATTATTATTATTATTATTATTAACATTATAATAATATTAACGAATTAGAAATATTATTATGATGATTGTCTAAAAAATGCATTATTATCATTATTATTATAATTATTTTTACTATTATTATAATTATTATGATTAAAATTATTATTATTATAAAACACAATTATAATAATAATCAATTAGTATTATTATCATTATCGAAAAAAATATTATTATTATTATCAAAAATGTACATTATTACTATTATTTTTATTATTATTATTATTATATGTTGTGATGTCGTTATTTTTGTCAAGTTTATTATTCAAATAAATGTATTATGATTGCTATAATAATTATTTAATTTAATAAAAGAATCGTGTAAATGATAATATAGCAAAAATTATTGAAATAATTGTTTCTGCAGCAACAACAACAAACTGATTGTCTACTACTCTTTACAAGCAAATTTGTTAATGTTATACAACAACAATAATAATAATAATAATAATAATAATAATAATAATAATAATAATAATAATGATAATAATAATAAATACTAATAATAATAATAATAATAATAATAATAATAATAATAAAATGCATGCATTAATAAAATATTATAAAGTTTAGTTAATTGTTAACATCATCTTTCTCATTTTTATTAATATTATTAATATTATTATTATTATTATTATTATTATTATTATTATTATTATTACTATTATTATTCAATAACACCAGCACTCTGATTGTACTCTTAAAATTATCTACAATCCATCAATTGCTTGATTGCGTTACATGACCAGTTGCGGGGCGTTATATATTATATATACAGACACCCCAGAGCAAGGTTTTATATCGTCGCCACATAACTAGGTCTTCTACAGACACCCCACAATAGGGGGAATGTCTATATATATATATATATATATATATATATATATATATATATATATATATATATATATATATATAATACTTATTTGTTATTGAAAATGTGTTTAATGGTAAACATTTATTCTTGTTTTGTTTCCGAATATATTCAAAGTGTTATAAAGTCAAGTATACTTACAAAATCTATGTCCACGTTTTAGAAGAAATACAATCACAATTATTCTTTTCAAAATCATCATTTTCTTTTTTCATTGTTAATTCACAATCCTTAGATTTATTTCGTCAACATACACCGGTAACCTTCGGCTTACAATTACGATCAAACAAAAGTAATTATATGTAGATTTTTTCTATGAATGACTAAATTGACAATCACAATAAGTTTTACAGGAATTTTTTTCAACAATAAAGAATTGGTACTCACCAGTTTCAGTAATTAATAATGAAGAAACTCATTTCGAATTGTTAATATTATTTTCTTATAATTAAATTTGTTATTAAGAATCAGGCATGTCAAAGGTATAGCTAAAATAGATTCGAGGCCTTTCTGTGTTAAAGGGATTATGTCATCGAAACATTGGCTTCCCATAGCACTGTGAATTATTTTATTTGATAGAAATGCGCTTTACAAAGACATGTGCATTAAATGAATAAAAACTTATAAAATAAACAATGAGATATTTGATAAAAACACATAAGCAAAAAGTCTGAAAAAATTAAAACCCCATGCGAGTATCGAACTCATGACTTCGGAGCCATACGAAGATATGAAAGTAGTGCATGCGATTTAACCAACTGCGCTATCATGGTTGGCAAGAAGTCGTGTGTAAGCTAAGGTGGTACAAAAAGCAAACAATTCTGAAGTGAAAATGTAAACAGGAAAAGGGCCAAACAAACACAACCCATATTATAAATTGATTTTTATCTCAGAATGCGTATACTCTTTTCCCATTACATATACTCTGTTTGAGCCGTTATAATATGCCAGTATTAATATCTAAATTCCATTTTCTTCTTTAAGAAATTGCCCCGTTAAGGTCCATTTCGTTGACATAGTCCCTTTAAGTGTACACATGTGAGATAGCCGCAACAGTGAAAATAGTATTAGATTATATAAAAATGTAAACCAAGAAATAATAATAATGTACATGCGGTATTAATAAGTGTGTGTTGTGTAGTATAATTCAAACAGTTTCGCGTGCCTTGTGAAAAACTATGGTTTAAATACGTTTCAAACAAATCTGTGTCCAATATTTTCTACTTTTATTTAAATGGCTGTAAAAAATATGTTAGGCAATATAAGTTTGTGATAAAGTATCTGACAAAAGATATGTGTCTGATACGATATTGTGTCGCAATCAACCATAATGTAAACAAAATGGCCGTCGACATTTCGGAGAACAATAGTGTGTTTAATACAATATGCTACATGTTTATACTTTCAGTTTCTGATAATTATAGTGATATAGTTAATATTTTTGTATGCAAAAAGGCAACATTGTTTAAGCAAATACATTTTTATTTTCTCTGATTGGTCAATGCTCAACAGAAACATCAACCTGTATGATAATATGTGTGTCTTTGTGTCTGTGTCTGTTTGTATGTCTGTCTGTCGAAATGTTGGCTTTAAATGAAACGACATTTGTTTTGCTGTGCTTGTTCTTTGTCTGCCTTTAACGAATATTTTGATCTGCTATGCATATCGTTGTTACGTTCCTTCTAAATACTGAATAAATGGACGTTGTCAACGAAAAATTGGCTTCCTGTTGCACTATAAATTATATTAAATGTTAGAAATGCGTTATACTAAGACATATACATTAAATAAAGAAAACAAATTACATACAGATACATGTATTTGATAAAATGAAATCAGGAAAAATGATGGACAAAAATAAAAACCCCAGCGGGTATCGAACTCAAGACTTAGGAGCCATACGAAGAAATAACAGAAGACAGCACTTAAACCAACTTCTCTTTGCTGCTTTGTAAGGTTTCATCTGTTACCTATAGTTTCACAAAATACTAACAATTATGAAGTCAAAATGTAAACATGGAAAGAGCCAAACAAACACTATTTTAAATTAATGTTTATCTGAGAATGCGAAAACTCTTTTCCCATCATATACACCTTATTTCAACAGTTATTATATGCTAATTTTGATATCTTAATTTCAGATTGTTTTTCAGACATTACCCCCTGAAGTCCCTTCTTGTTGACAAAGTCCCTTTAAAGAGATGCGCCTCTAAAATTGCAAATAATTTGTTTTCAACGCTTTTTCTTCCTAACAACTTATCACACTTCAATTTGGGATTAATGATTAATACCAAGCCAAGTTTGGGATTAATGATTAATACCAAGCCAAGTTTGGGATTAATGATAAATACCAAGCCAAGTTTTTCAGAATTTAATGTCATCATGTTCTGTTCCAATATTTTTCAAACGCGTTGTGGCCCTTTATTTGTTTGCACTTCCTCAGTGTCAACCTTTGTCAGATTTGTGACACTTCGTATACAAGTTCAGTAACCTACTTAGTTCAGTAACCTACCTAGTTGTGCATAGTATTATTGTGTTCATATCCAAAGACTCTTGAAACAAAAATGGCCCTTTAAAACCGGTCACCTTGCTTCTCTACTTTTTTCTTTTTATCCTATTACTCCAGTCGAATCGGATCAGATAACAGCCCATCCTAACAACCCATTGTATAAACTTAGGTTTTATCCGATCGCTATTTTAGCTCACGTTTGTTCGATCGTTATATTTAGAACGCTATTTATTTAAATATGACGTCATACCAAACGATGACGTTTGTAGTGAACAAAAACCAAGTGTTAAAACTGGGAAACCAAAGTTATTTTTAGCATAGCATAAGAAGATAAAGTGACTATTAGGTGATTGTTGGATAAAGATGAAGTTTATCATGATTGGCACGAAGCATTTGAGCGCTCGGCAAGCCTCGCACTTATCTGGTTTTAAGCCTCGCATTATAAACTCTATCAAACATTCTCTATTTAAGTATTTTAGATAATATAAAGGTGTGGGTTACTGATCTGCCGCCAATGTTACATTGTCCCAATGAAGTTTGTCTGGAGTTATTGCCCTTTAAGGACTTCGATGCTGCTTATATGCATTTGTTATCCATAACACATCGTCTGATATTAATTAATTTAATGATGAAACCTTGCCTAGTGGCGCATGTCGTCAGATCGTTCCTTTAATTATTTAATAGAGATAGTCCTTTGTTTATATGTGATTGTCCCTGTGGTGCTTGGTATGAAAATAATGATAATAAAAATACAACTTCGTTCTCGAAAAATCAGGCATAATTGATGAATTATATGAATTTTCTGACACAAACATGTTTAAATAATATTTTATGTGTGATGAACTTACATATTTACATACTGCAATATAAACATCAACTTAACAACGCTAAATAAAATGCTATATCTATATATATATATACGACACATTAAGATACAAACCATCGCAAACCAAAACAATGTGTCCCTATGTGTTGTCAATATAAATTATCAAAACGAATTAGATTGCAATTTTATAACGGGACATTAACATCATCATAAATGTGCCGTGTCACAATATTTGGCTGCGATGCATATTTATTAACTGTTCTACAGTACACCATTTGTTCCCATTCCAAGTGAGAAAAGCACATTGTTTGTGTTATGTTAGATCAAATATTTTACGAATATCTGTTACTTTGTATACCAAATCATGTTCTAAATTTTTTGTTCTTTTTAACTCCGAAGTATAAAACTGTTGTTTTTTTATATATAAATAATGGTGCGCTTATTCAACACCTGAGCCTATTTCGGTAAACATATATGGACAACACTTCAATAAAAGTACTAACCACTATAAAATATATAAAGTATAAAGTACACAATTGTGTTTGACTCATTTCATTCACTGGAACAGTTTACCAGCCTTCGTAACTCTTCTTCTATGAGAGTAGCTATGTTTGCAAAACTATATTAGTGCAATATTACGTGAATCACATTTTAAGATGTAATCATTGTGTTGCACGTTTGGTGCGTGTGCATATATGTTCATTGCATATAGGCAATATATAGCTAATCTGGTTTAAATCATCAGTGCACTCAATGCCCTTGTGATCTACACACTTACTCGGAACTTGGTAATTTCCTGAAAACGACCCGTCTCCTGGGCATTTTTAATAGATTATGACGCCGAGTTAATTGAGATGTTAATGTTCAGCGGTTTATTTACATTATATATGGAGCAGGTGTTTTGGTCGAACTCGTGAATGCAATATGTTTCTTACGAGACACATCCAGCGAGTTACTAAAATCAAATGTGATGCATTTTCTTAGAAATATCAATACTTTCGGTTTTAGTTTCAATTCACAAAGAATAGGAAATCATCACTTTTCTACATAGAGCAGACTTGACATTCATGTATCTTGAAATAAAGAAATCTAGTGTGCAACGCCAGAAGATAGTATCACTTTACTATATTATTACTGGTGTCTGATTTTCAATTATTCTTACGGATGTACAAAGAGATTTGTGTTGCTAACATGCATTTTTAGCTAAAGAGGGACAGTCTGATATTTTATAGAATGATTGAAGTCTATTTCGTTACCCATTAAACACGTTTTATATAACATAAAAAAACATCGGCATCAATTCAAACAAGTTCTCTTATCAAAACACGTACATATATTTTATTCTGTCGATACAGACCCGTTTATCCTACAGCATCGGCAACATTCGTTTTTGAATGATCAAATAAGGGCTGCACATGCGTCATCAATCAATATCATTCTTCTAGATGCTGTGTATACATGTATTCAATAGTTCACTGCGCATCTAAGTATTATTTTAATTTAAAATTTCTCTCTTAATATTCATTTCTAAAAACAGGTTAATCTCAACATGTAGAAAATATACTGACATCATTAGAATCATTAGATGGTTTTACATTATGATTTTCGTACACATTTATACAGTTCCTCTTTGATGCTTTGATACGCATTGCCAGCAAAAAGTGCACATGCGAATAAATATTTTTAGTTTTACCACAACCATAACAATACGCAACTGGGCAATTGAAGTTACTATTCTAAATTGTGATAGCTTTGCATTTACTTTCCTGTTGTTGGTTTTTACATTTCTTTTCGATTAAGTACAAGCTATGTATTTCTGTTGAGACGTTGGAACTGCACGCATTTATTTACTATTAAAATATCTTACGGAATTCTTTCGTATGAAATAATAATGTTTATAATAGCTATGATAAATGTTGATAAATGTTGTTGTATGTAAGTTTTTCAGATTGTTTCTATTTAGTCTTTCGTTCCCATAATTTTGCTATGTCAGAGGTGAATGCCATTCAGAATAATTTAACCATTGCATTGTAATGTCATTTATGGATTTGTTTTTGTTGTTTTTTGTTTTGCAGTGATTTGTTTTGTCTTTGGTATTGGATTATAAAATAGCAATTTTCCTATTAAAATAATTAGACTTCAATTTTCTGCACAGGAACATCCACTGATGGAAAAAAGGTGTTGTCTCCAACAACGGCCCAAGTTTTGTGCACGTTTGGCAATTGCTGTGGGCCATTAATATTTTACAGAAGATACAATGAAGTGTACTTTAGCATGATTTATGCTTTATTTCATGCTTTGCCGGCAGTCACTTGGTGTGTAATATATCGGTTATTCCCAGACTTTTAGCAGACGTCACCAATGGAAATGTGATACTGTCCAATATGAATTTGTGTTTTCAGCGAAGTTGTAAACATTTCCTATGACGGTAAATGTGTTTCAATACTTGTAAATGTTTGAGGAGTCATAAGTCGATATGGTCGGCGCATTCATTTAAATTATGACCGATGGATTTATTGTTAAGTACTTCAGAATAGTAGCATAAGATGGTTCGTATTACGCAGTGTGATGTTTTTTAAAGGTGAATTTAAGTTATTTCAAAACCTTTCAAATGTGGTTTGCACACTTGGGAAATAAGTTTGGTTATTATGCTGGAAAAGATACAATTTCGTTGATATTAAATGGTCGTGTGCCCGAAACAAAATACAACTGTTACATATAATAATTTACCGGAGATAAAATATATCAGCCACACTTGTTGGTGCTGTGTTTTAATACTACTAAAAACATTTGTTTCGATAATACTTCTTTCTGCTATAATACTTAAATTTTCAGTTCCAATAATAAAATTGCTGTTAGCGCATTCATGGAAGTTAAATCTTAATAGATGTCTGTTTTGCAGCGTTAGGTCTGATATATTTAATTTCAGACGAAACTAGTGCTCCCCCCTGTATAAGTAACACATTGAAAGTGATACAATAAATGACGAATCCTCTCTATGTCATTTTGTATATACACATTTCTATCAGCCTAAAAAGCACTACTTAAAGTACAAGTTTATATATATTAATATAAACATTCAGTATATTTAAACTGTCAAAGTTCAAGTGTACCTTAAACAGATATTTACTTATTCAAATTATCCCTTGTCCAATCATATGTTTGCCTAAAGTTCTCATAATTAGACAATTGCTGCATTTCACATAAAATCACAACTTCCGGTTCCACGCCAGGGCCCACACGTCTTGTGACTACTTCCGGTTACACATCCCGTCCACCACATTCGGATACTACTTCCAATACTACGTCCCTGTCCTCATTTTCGGTGACGAGTGTCCCCGGTTTGCTGTCCTGGGACACAGCTTGTCGATTACTAATATTTTCATCCTCAATATGTGACCATTGAGTTTGATGTTTACGAAGATTAAACACCACTATGACACCGTCTTCCCAATGTCGTTGTTTTGAAGTACATCTGTTCAAGGTGCAAAACGGGTGGCCACTCTACGATATCAGAGAGCTGGTCGCACACGTAAGTAGGTAATTAAGGCTGGTTTGTGGTATTTAATCTTTACAAACCTCAAACCTAAGTATCGAGGTCGTTTTTGCAACTTTTAAAAGCACTAATTATGCGTTTGGATGACGTTAATGATTCATCAAAGTTTTGGGGCATTAACATTTTTGATAGTTCAATTTATAACCTAAATGTTGATACCAAATGTATCCATATTTAAATCTAACACCATGTAACCTAACGAAATGAAAAAAATAAACATCCAGTGTTTTTTCTATTAATATGTTATTTACGCGTTTTATCTGCTTTGGAGTACTTTTTGAAGCATTTTAATATACTAATAAAATTTCCTAACGCGTCACATATTCAAAGCTTCCTTTAATGCACATGAAAACGCATTTAAAGAACAAGAGTGTGTTTCTTTGGACACGGTGACCACTCTTGTTCTTTCCATGTGTCGGAGATGCACTGCGGTACTGAATGCAAGAGTGGGGCTACCGGTTAAGGACGTGTGTGATTTTTGTATTATGACACCAGTTCGTGTTATTGAGTCATACCGTATTGTGTACACTGTAATGGTTCAATTTGACAATTGGAACATGCTTGAATATCACTATATCTATATCTTGTTTTGATTGCCTGCAATTGTGTGTTAATTTCTTTGTTATTGTTTCTTTGTTATGTATTAACCACGGATTGAATTGTTGTCATGACTGCTTTAAACTGATGCGGACAAAGAAAACAAAACTATGGTTATGGACGGATTCCTGCTGAGCGTAAATCAAATGATGAAAATATTGTCATGACTTCTCTAAACAATATTTAGAACTAGAAAACCAAGAGTCAGCCGCGTTCGAGAACCCTGATTATGGGAGTATTCGTTCGGACCCGTAATCAACCACTGATGAAAATGTTGATCTGATTGGTCTGTACAATACAAATGAATAGGACCCTGACAACAAATCCTGATTTTTTTAGGTATCCCTACTGTCTGTCAATAAACCACGTGTAAAAATATGACCATGGCTGTTCCGGCATGGAACATCTTCCAGCGACCGTGCAATTCCGAATGAGTAGAATTTCTCAGTACTTAACAATATATTTGGATCGCGTATAATGGTCAATATTGGATTTATATCGGACTATTTTCTTATTTTCTGTTCGGAAATTCGATTTTATTATGAATGTGTCATCATGATATATTGTTTTATCTTATTGTTTATCTTGTGGTTGTTTGTACTGTTTTTGCAGCAGAAGGTATATTAATTGTAGCCATGTCCATAACAACCAAAACGTTTCATCTGTTGACATCAAGTACATTCCTTGACATGCGATAATACGGACATCTTGATTCGTTTATAAATAAAATTTTATATATAACAATATTCTATTATGTATATATTTATTATCGCATGTGTGTGGTTATTTACTGAACTGTATTGTAAAATGTTTGGAATGTTTGTTGCCGATGCAGCCAGGATTTCTCATGGTTTATATTTAAGTTATGTATATTGCATATTGTAAATAAACATGTCCATTTAAAAAAGTTGTTAAGTGAATATTTACTGTATAGTATTGATCGGATATGCATAAGCGTAGAGTAGGAGTAGAGAACAAAATATTAAACTTATGCTTTTGGAACTTTAAACATGTATTTGTCTTGGTACATGTATATCACGCTAACTACTTGGCCTGCCGAGCTTGCATTAACGTGCATTGTGAATCCTATGGGTGTGATAGACCTAGTTTTCAAAATAACGATAAAATGCGTTACAAATGCTTTATAATTGTTTTCATTGATGTATATCGATAAAGACACCATATTTTCAATATGTCTTTGTCAGGAGAGTCAT
Organism: Congeria kusceri; assembly: GCA_027627225.1. Lineage (NCBI taxonomy): Eukaryota > Metazoa > Mollusca > Bivalvia > Myida > Dreissenidae > Congeria > Congeria kusceri. Next base: position 454,461 of record JAPFQT010000163.1, read on the forward strand.
TTCGCTTCGTTATATTTATTTCATACCTTTTCGGAATAGGTGACCTATTTAATTATTATAATTGCCAATGTTTAAATCTGAGAAGATGTCCCTTTAAAATTGCGGTCACAGTAGCTGAACAGTGTTTGCAACACACAACCAATTGTAATAGTCGAAAGTGATTGTTCAATGAAACCAAACGGGAGTGTTTTTCAAGTGCGGTTAAGTGTCAAGATTTACCGTCGACATCTGGTGTATTATGGCAAGCTATGTTGTGTGTGTCTTTGTTTTTTGTCTAGGTGGTAACCAATGCGCGAGCATACCAAAGTTGCCATACTGCAATACCAAAGTTAGCATACTGCAAACACTCTATTAATTTGGACTTTCAATGAATATTTGAAAGATGAGAAAGGTGTGTTACAGTTCTAGAGCATACATTACGAACGAATATCCAATATTTTATATGATCGAAAACAAAAGTTGGATTTAATCGCGTTTTTGAAAACGTTTCAAATAGTTTTTCAAAGTTGAATTTTGAAACTTTCGCACTATGGCACAGGATGATGAATAACACACCTTTTAAACCAAACACAAAAATAAAATTTCAGTTCCAGGAAATATTACATGTATAATACATAGGCGAAAGGCCTTCGCACGTTGCGCTCATAAACTGTTAGACATATGACCTAGGTTTTCAGATAATGCAGGAAAATCATAACTAGCTGACTCAATGCAGCATGTAAAATTTTGAATGCGCACGTATCGAGTCCTATCCCAGGGGTCGTCAGTCCACTCTTTACCATCATTTACAATCATTTACAATCGTCTAACTGTAATTTCTATGCCTTATTGTTAGATTTCTATTAAAATTCATGTTTTACAAACGAACCAACGGATGAATTACTCGTTAAAACGTCCATCCAAGTAGCATGAACGCTATTCGGAGTATATATTGTATATGGAATATTAGACAACATTAAAATCGTACATGTGCACATAATGTTTTCAGTAGGAATATTACTAGTTTTGATTGTGGTTACTGCGGGTTCATGTTAGTGTTTAAATTATTCACAATTATTTTCCAATATTAAAGAAACACTTTAATATTGCAATATGAATTATATCTACATACTTTCATCCTTTCTTTGTTAGTGCTTACTTTGTTTCGAAATGACTATTAGTATTATTGTTACTACGTTTCAAATGACAAAAAAAAAGTATACTCATATTTCCATTAAAACAAGTATCGTGAATGTCTCTTACAGCATTGCAATCCCCACTGATGGAAGTTAAAATGGTGTCGGAAACAACGTTGGAAATATCATGTACCTTCAATACGAAAGCCGACGGATTTGTAAAGTTTTATCGAAGGTTTGAAGATGTGCAGTTTTGGGAAGCAGTAGTCTTTGTTGTATATACTGTCAACGACTGCATTATAAAAAATGATTTTCCATCGAGTTCAGTGCAATGCAAGTGCATATATAACTACGGGATCGTGTGCAATATCTCGAATGGGCCACGTGCCATTAGCAAATGTGACCAATTGCAATGCACTAATTTTATAAATGGTTTCGAGGTTTACAGCAATATTGCAAACGTCTTAAATCACGGTAAGGTGCCAATACAATACTTTATTGTATTTGAAATTGTGGATTTAGATGCTAAATATAGTTCGATATAGTCGACATATGTTTATGACATTAGCCGATATGTTTATCGTGTGATGATTTATTTTGAAATTCAATGCCATATTTTTAATATATTTTCTTTTATATTTCCAAAGACTTAATAAAAAAGGAAGGCCGTGGAAATATATATCATTTACGCAGTCGCCCAGGCAGTATTATATATCTAAACATAAATGCATATTTAGATAATGATATAATTATGAATACAAATGCAATTTATCAGTCAAAATCATGTCACATAAATAGTTAATTCATTCATTAGATCGGACCGTGTAAATAGTGTAGAATGCATGCACGTGTATTAATGTCGTAATACACTTTTTCAACAATAAATGTTAAACACTCTTTCTATTTGTGTTAGTTCCATCGACATTACAGCCTTCAGACATTTCGCCTTTTGACAAAATAAGTGGTCCTATTAAAAGTAAGACAACTAAAGTCGATGTGGAAAGAACAACGGGGTCAACTAAGAAACAAAGACGTACACATACAGAAGGTATAAAACGAATAATACAACGAAGCTTATTTTATGCAACGTGTTATTCTAACATGATACTCGCTAATTTTTATATAGACAAAGAAAACATTATCGTTGTAAAACTGCCCAATAACCAAAGCAAAACATAATCCCGATTTTTAGCGGAGCATATTCATAAGTAGTTCAAATTACAATTGCAAAAAATTATGTTTGAATCAAAATAATTTTCGCATTATAGTTGTTTATCTGCCAATAAAGTACTCTTTGTTGTTCTAATGCTTGGCTATTAACCAATAAGGGCTAACGCCCTCGTGGATTAATTCCTATGCATCAGAACTTCACAGTGTTGTTTATTGGCCGATATACAACAATAAATCGAAAATTATTAATTAAATAGCTAATGTATTTCATATGCTATACGTCTATTTGCAATATAAGCAATTTATCGTATGTACTTTCCATGTTTAAATGTCATATATCCCAGCAAGCAAGTCCGTATGGGCCCAATATTGCCTATAGCTGGGTACAAAATACCATATGCGCCCCATGTGCGTCCCAAATGATATGTGTTTGCCCATAACAGACCCATATGGGTCCGAGCAAGGAAGCCTATGTGGGTCCACTAAATGTATGCCGATATGGATCCCCCCAAGCCATCTCATGTGGGAACGAAATGGGTTTTATCTTGGCTGATATGCCTCATGGGCCCAGTGTTGGACCCATATGCATTATCTTGCCACTATAAAACCCAGATGGGTCCAAGTAAAGTAAATCCATTAGGATCCCTACTAGAAAGCTTATATGGGTTCCAGAAAGCAAGTCCATGTGGGCCCAATATGGACTATATCTGGGCAAAATACAATATGAGCCCTATGTGGGTCACATGTGCATTATCTTGCCACTATAAAACCCTGATGAGTCCAAGTAAAGTAAAACCATGTGTTTCCTTACTAGAAAATCCATATGGGCCCAATAAAGGCTGGGCAAAAAATTACAATATGGGCCCCATGTGGGCCGCAACTGATATTTTGCCCATATAAAACCCATATGAGTCCAAGATAGGAAGCTCATGTGGGTCCACTGCGAGTAAGCCCAAATTGGTCACAGCAAGCCACCCCATAAGGGCGCGATATGGGTTTTACCTCGGCTGATACACCTCATGAGCCCAGTGTGGGTTCTATATGCGTTATCTTGCCAAAATCAAACCCAAGTGGGTCCAAGTAAAATAAACCCTCATGGGGCCCGACTAGAAAGCCCTAGAGAGCATTCCAAATGGGCCTAATATGGGCTATAGCTTGGGAAATATACCATATGGGCCCCATGTGAATCCTAAATAATATACCACATTCGACCCAGTAAGAAAGCCCATATGGGTCCACTTTAAGAAAGCCCATATGGGTCCACTGCAAGAAAGTCCATATGGGTCTCATCAAGCAACCCCATGTAGGCAAGAAATGTGCTTTACCTTGGCTGATAAACCATATGAGCCCTGTATGGGACCCAAATGCTTTGCCTTACCAGTATAAAACCCAGGTGGGTCCCAGTCCAGCTGAGCCATATTGCTCCCAAGAAGAAAGCCCATATGGGCCCCAGTAAGCAAGGTCCCATATGGTCCCAGTATAGGCTACAGCTTGGCACATATACCATGTAGTCCCCATGTGGGTCTCACACATGTTTTTGCAAATATCATACCAACATGGGCCCCAGAAAGCAAGTACGCCCCTATGATTTGTCCCTATTAAACACAGGAAGGTCTCTGTCAAGCAAACCCATATGGGCAATAGTTGAGAAAATATACCATATGGGCCCAATATGGGTCCGAAATACTATTTTTGCCCATATCAGTTTGATATGTGATCAACATTTTCAGTTAACATGTGTATTTTAAATTTTAAAATGCTAATGGGTTGTAGCAAATTTGCTATTAACTGTTCAATTAGTGGTTTCAGTTTTTTGGACTCTATAATATAACGCTATCTCTTTTGGACCATTATGTCCCGTTTGTACCTGTTAGACCGCTGTGTCTTATTGTGATCCGTTGACAGCTGTTTTGAAAAATGAAAATTAAACCAGGAAACATGTTTGGCGGTTTTTATATTAAAACAGATAGGTAAGTTATGCAAACTGTTAATAACATACATTATATTTATAAGGCAACTTAAATTTACGCTGTTACTTTCCCTAGTATTGTGAAAGAGTTTGGTTTTCTAACCCTGATTTGAATTTGTCACACTATTTCGCAAAATAGAACATGAATTTATGCTATTGTGCAATCAAAATATTGCATTGCTATAATTTTGATATTAGTATAGGCACAATATCTCATTGTGTTCTGCTTTGGCGGTACCAAGTGTTGACGAGAGAGCAACTAAGCAAATGAGGAACATGTCTAATAAAGTATCACATACAATCCTTGCCCTTGGTCAGAATGCAAACTGCTTTTCAGCAACCATCCAAAACTGGGCATTTTCTACAGGTGAGTTAATTTGCTACATAATTTATAATAATTGGTATAACGGTAATGTAGAAACAAGTTCAAATGATAGGTGTATATGTTAATATGAGGCTTGTCGTGGGAAAATCGCGCTTAATGCGTGTGCATTAAGAGTCATCTCAGATTAGCCTGGCTAATCCAAGACGGCACTTTCCGCATACAGCGGATTTATGTTTAGAAGAGACTTGTATGTGTCTTCGTATTATTAAACATTGTCAATCCCGAACACAAGCAGCCGTTTAAATATGTATGTCTATATAGGAGTACTTCGCAAACTTATATGACTGTTGTTTTCTTTAACTTAACAATTTAAACCTGTTGTTAAGTCAAAATAACAAGTAAGCACTTAAGATTTACAAACAAATGTGTGTATTAAGTTCACTTAATTTACGTGTAAAGCAGCCTCAAGTCTTTTGAGCTGCAATATATGACGTTGTTTTTTTTATCTTCAGAAGCAGTCAACAGAAATGTGTCCACTGCAAGTCGGTCATTGCTACAATTAACTGCGATTAAAGGGCAGAAATGGAGTTTGAAGTACTGTATTAAATTAATTACTACCGATATATTGTTGTCACCTACCGATATAAATTAAGGGAAGAAGTAAAATGTATAAATGATGAAGTCAATGAAAAGATAACAGCAGTGCAAGAACAACATTTCGTGCTTTCCAGATATTGAATGAACTATTTCAACAGCTGCCTGTATAACTTCCCGTATACGTTATAAATGCTAGTGAAGTACTAAAAAGAATTGACATATTGGATGTTGATTTTCTTCACGTTGAGAATGTGTTTACTGTTTGTGTCGTTCAAAATAATATTATTACACTCACATACAATTGTTTACATATGCGCAATAAAGCATTTTGGTAATAATTGTTTATTGAACATGTATTGAAAATTGTAAGACAAAGATGTAGATCTCGATATGCTTATTTTAACATCTGTCTCAGTGACACATGCAGCATTGTGTGTTCTTGTACTATTAATAAAATAGTGTGATTGTCTAATTTACGGATTATGATAAATAGCTTTTTTGAAACATGATTTAAGTGTCTAATTATCAATATATTAATAATGAACACCATTTTAAAGCTTTGATGATATGGTCCAAATTATACTCCAAATAATATGTCATTTGTTAAGTGTTGGTTGTTGCAAAGCTCTATATGACATATATATGATTGTCAAGAAGAATACATTGTTAGCAGGACTACAGACTGGAAAGCTACTTGTGGCCATTAATAGCCTATATGTATATTGTTATGTCTATGAAGTTTGACAACCATAGAATGTTAAACACAGCTTCGCAACAATTACCTCTGTACAAGATACAAATTATGAAGAGAATCATGTTTGGACTTTTTCAGTAAATCTTGTATTCAGATTTTCCTTCAAGACCCATCTGTGTTGCAACCAATATGCAAATCCCGGTTGCACTCTCTGCATTGGGGCCCTTGTTGGTCTCCCATCAAGGTCACATCTGTGTTTGCCCTTAATAGTATGTTGCGACCACATGGGTCCCATGGTAGACCCATATTGTAACCCATATGGGATCCACATAAATCCCAGTTTCACTTTTTAGGGTGGGGCTCATGTGGGTCTCCCGTCAAGGTCCCATCTGTGTTTGCCCATAATGGTCCCATGTTAAGACCACATGTGTCCATGGTAGACCCATATTGCAACCCATATGGGACCCACGTTAATCCCGGTTGCATTTTCTGGGGTGGGGCCCATGTGGGTATCCCATCAAGGTCCCATCTGTGTTTGCCCATTATGGTCCCATGTTGGACCCACATTGGTCCCAATAGGACCCATATTGCAACCCATATGGGACCCACGTACATCCCGGTTGCACTTTCTGGGGAGGGGCCAATACCGGTAGCCTACAGTAGGCCCATTTATAAACCCTCAAGGGACCCGTATGTGTCAAATCTGGGCTTGCTTGCAGGGTTATATTACATATACACAATTATACTGCGGATATAATTCATTGTGTGTCCACGATCTTTTGTGCGTGAGAGCGTCGAGGGAATCGCTTTGAACAAGGTAAATAAAGATGTACAGAATAAATGCGACCGGAGGCATACAGTTAACAATCTCATATTCCATTATTAATTACAGTCGTCACCATTTCGTCGGAACCTGCCTTTGCAGTTTTATTTCAGTATTATATTGTATTGACGTTGCATAGACGAGTTCACGCTAGTCAATATTGTCTTACCATTGACTTATTCAAATTGGTTTTAACTGAATTAACTATTATATTTGATTATATAATGTTTACCATATTGAAATATTTAAATTGTTTTAGCTTGAATAAAGTTTGTTTGGTTAAATGTGTTTGTGTTATCAGCCGTTTGAAATATGTTGATACTTATTAAATCATTTTATCATTTATGAATGCTATGTATGCGTTGCGTCTGCTTTTTGATATACGCTTTTTTCGAACAATTGGTTTATATTAAAATATCATAACGCACACTGTTTCAGGACTAGTTTAATATCATGAAATTTAAATTGAAGATTAACTTTTAAACGTCTTTATAACAACAGTTATGTTATCAAACATCCTGACCTGTGCTAAAACGAAGCACACTTATTATATAATATTTTTATAATAATACAGATGTACTATTCCACTTGAATACAGGCAATTACCAATAAAGTTTGATAAGTATTAGTTCGAAAACGCCATTAACTTAATATCAAAGTTCATATATAACGTTCATATTTTAAGCCATTAATATGTTTAATTGATAATTTTATTCCACAATCAATGTGTGCTCTTCCGATAATGTATATTTGATTGCCTTTGTATTATAAATGCTTTAGAATTGTTCCTGTATGTTGTAATTCCTATAAATATGCTATTACGTTTAACGCAATAAACATATTGAATTCAATTGAATTCGATATTATCTTTGTCAGGTATCTCTCACCAGACTATAATCATCACAGTTTGTTGCGCATTGACCTTGGTCATTCTGGCAGCTACGCTATCCATTTGTCTCTACCGGAAGTACCGAAATATACATGCAGGTTGCTTTGTAATCCTTTTTATTTGCATGCATATATCCTTTAGAATTATAATTTCGTATGTTACTTAAATCTTAACAATTGCATTTCCTATATGTCGCACAAGAGTTTTAATAATAATATATCATAATAATAATAATATTATTATTATCATTAGTATTATTATAATTATTATTATTATTAGTAGTAGAAGTAGTAGTTGTAGTAGTAGTAGTAGTAGTAGTAGTAGTAGTAGAAGTAGTAGTAGTATAAATAGTAGTAGTAGTAGTAGTAGTAGTAATAGTAGTAGTAGTAGTAGTAGTAGTAGTAGTAGTAGTAGTAATAGTAGTAGTAATAGTAGTAATTATGATGATAATAATGATGATGATAATAATAACAATAATAATAATAATAATAATAACAATAATAATAATAATACAATTAATATTAATATTAATAACAAATATAATAAAAATCATTATAATGTATTGTATATTTGTAGGCAAAAATATTGTACAAGTGGAAAAAATCATAACATTTTAATGTGTATTCAGTGTATGTATATGTGACTTAGATCTATGGAGTACATGTTACGAACGGTAGACCACATAGTTATGTATAATGCATTGCTCGTATTTATTCTTATACGTTAAGATGCTCATATGTAAAGGTTATATCACGGGTTCAAACTTCAAATTGAGCATTGATATGATCGAATATAATATAATAATTAAAGATATTTAATAATTTATAAAATACTGTTATAACAATGTTGATAATAACACAATATAATTGTGTTATATAATATGTTTATTTATGTATAAAATACATTATAATTAAAATATACATTACACAATATTATATATATAAATATAGAAAAATTGACATCTCACTTTGACTTCTTTTTTTAGAAAGGCTCAGTCGTAATGCCGGGGTAACTACCACACCTAGAAATACAGACAACACAGCCGACCAAGAACTCACAGATATACATATTTATGCAAACACATGTACCGCCGTCCTCGCTGCTACCTCTACCGAGGGCACTGCTCTAGAAAGTATTCATGTAGAGCTCTCTGCCATCCAAGATTCAACCGCTTCTGTGAACCACACCTATGCAAATACCCAAGTTTCCTCTGTTGCCCAAAGTTATATTCCAACTGTCCCGAAACCAACAATTGATGTAAATTTGACCATGAATCCTCTAGAAGATGTGAACGAAACAGACCCAAACATCAACGAGTCCGCCGCTTTTGATAACCACGGTTGTGGTCGTATTCCTGCTGAGCTACAATCAACCGATGCTGCAAACGTATTCATGGCTGTTGCCCCATCGAACATCATGCAGATGTCAGGCAATTCTGTGAAAACAATTAATGAGCACACACATCAAAGTATGCATTGTTTAAATTGTCTAATAAAACTGAAAAATTGCAATGCTATGCTGACCATTTCAATTTACATTTGCAACATTACGCATGCATGTTTTTAATCGGGTGTCTGATTTTCAGTGCAAATCGAAAACGGTCATGATGCCAGTTTTAATCATATTATCATGGAGTGAAATATCTTTATATAATACATTAAAAGTGCAATTTATGTTTCACATTTTCAAAAAAATAACATAACTCTCGATGCGTCGACATGCATTTTGAATAATTCTTTGATATAAGAGTCATTTTAGTATTTATGTTTAACTTACAATATGATGTTTGCATTTATTTCAGAACATAAACTGGAATCTGATCATCACAAGTATGTATTTGATGTTACTCAGCCTTTGAATTCGAAAATAAATTAAGAGACTTTTGTTTGTATACATGCACATGACTTTTCGAAGTTCATTGGGAAAAATAGTTAAATAGTTCAGCAAAGCGAAATCGAACCTGGTGGTGTTTGGTCCCGAGTCGTGTTTGTGTTGTTGTGCGAGTGGTTGTGTATGATGGTTGTATATGATGGTAGGATAACTAGTTGAGATACAAGTATTCGGGTTAAGATTGTTGAATGAATTGTGATGACCTGCTCAGCAACCTGTTTTTAGCTTATCGGGTTCAAACATTTGAATGAATTTCAATGACCTGCTCAGTAAAGCAAAATGAATTGTATTCCCGTTTTCAGTTCACCGGGCTCAAAAAGTGTATGGATTGTGATAGCTTGCTCAGCAACTGAAATGAGTTGTGATAGCCTGTTCAGCAACTGAAATAAATTTAGATAGCTTGTTCAGAACTTGAATGAATTGTGATGACCTGCTCAGAACTTGAATGAATTGTGATGACCTTCTCAAAGCAAGTCGAAATCGAGCCTTGAGGCTTTTAGTCCCGTTGTGTGTTTGATCAAGAGCACAGTTTTGCATTTTGATATGGTAGAGTTATATCTCGGTTCAAATGCAGAGTTTTGCAAGTCGAAATCGAGCCTTGTGGCTTTTAGTCCCGCAGCGTATTTGACCAAGAGCATAGTAGTTCTGCGACTAGAAATGATATTGACGGCTATTGGTTCTACATTATATGGTATACATTGGATCAGAAGCACTGTTTTGCTATGCGATATCGAGTCGATGATGGTTTTTGAAACATTCAAGGTCAAGTAACGTTTGCAAATAGTATGGTAACAACGTTAGCTTAGCTTGATACGCAGCGAGTGTTTTGCGTTATACCAAAGCTGGGATTTGCACCCAGATATCTTCTCCCTCAAAGAAGGACAAGCGTTCTACTATTGAACTACTCTGGTTTTGTTAACACGTTACAAGCTGCATAGTCAGGCATTGAAATGCATTTTTGAAATAGGTGTCACTCAGCGTTTTTACGGACTTGTGACCGTTCTTTTCACAGTGCAATGGAAAGAGTCGCTTTACCACCGCGTGTTGTGTATTACTGATTTAGTGACATCACATGACTACATCCAAACTACGACCAAACCAAACATGCTAGCTAGCCAGCGACAACCTCATCTGCAGCGCTTAAAGAGAGTCGGGGTATAACAATATGTTTAAGCGTTTTATATACTAGCCACATTCATATGTAGCTATCCAAACTAACAAAAACAGTTGTTGACATATGCCTTTAGATTTGTAACATCAATACCTTCCTATGCTTCAAGGTTTAAGTTAAGGTCTAACTCCTATAGAAACATGATGATAGAAAGCCTCGATTGTAGTTTTGAGAAAGCAAGCTGCGTGTGTGCCTCGACAGTTTAGAGCAAGCGAATAGCCAAAGCTGTGACTTGCACCCAGATCTCTCTTCCTGTGAAGGAGAAGCATTCTACTTTGAACTACTTTGGCATTGTTTTCACCTCTCAAAAACCATTGAGTTTGTTAGTTTTGATTTGCAGAAAGGTTTGATATCAAATGCAAAATTAGTTGCCCGAAGGCAAGTTTGTTGAAATCTGCAATGAGGCCTTATATAACTTTTTTTCATCAATCTGTTTGATTATGTGTGAAACAAAACAGCAGACTACTGTGTACACACAAAAGCTTACAACTGAGATGATTAACCAGCGCTTGTTAATATCAACTCAAGTAGCAAACTGTGCGATCGAGTGTATATTTGGCCAACGGGCAAAAGTAGCAAAAATCGCAAAATGTCATTCATATAGATTTTTTCATCAACCTAAATCAAAGTGAAATTGTTTGGTATTCAAGTTTAAGTAAACAATTGTGGGTGTCACTCGGCGTTTACACGGACTTGTGACCGTTCCTCTTGTCTGCGCCACAAGAGAAGTCGCCTTCCCACCCTGCCAAACAGCCTAACAAAATGTGTTTGTATGTTTATGCTCGGACCCATGTCTCAAAATTTTGAGCAGTAACTGTGAGGCAACAATCCACGACATCTCAGACACATTATCAAAGGCAGGTAGCCACCACCTTCAAAGGCAACCCAAGTACTAATGCGCCCTATCTTTGTGGACCACAAGGCTATTCGTACTTGGCGGTGCTTCAACGGCACTTCATGCTACCTCACAGCATCATAGCATTACGGAAAAGGGCCTATATCCTGTATCAGCCTGTAACGCCTTTCAGCCAATACAAGTCGGGCTAGTGCCATCCTAGTACCCAGTTCCAGCTGCATATAGAATTTGTTTTTGTTTCTGGTATCACGATTTTGAGAATAGATATACTTGATAGCAAATAGCAGACTCAATCATACTTTTTATCAAAACACTCGGTCATGCGTTGCAGCATTTCTGAGAGAGCCAGATTAAGATATCCCGTTTCACCTCACGGGAATATCACGGGTGTCGCACGGCAAAGCACAGACATGTCACCATGTGTGCCTACCACCCTTCCAACAGCGCAACAATGTGGTGTTGAAAAGGTTCCCAGCTAGTGCCGAAAGTATTCACAACGATCGCGGGGAAGGGCTGCTTTGTAACGCCTCATTTCGTATTGGCTTGCAGCCTCGCCCTACGTTGTTACACAGCTAGCTGAGCAGGACTTCCTCTGACTTTCAATCTCAGCGGACAAATTTTGAAAGGTGTCTGCTTTTTTTAGTTGTACACTTAAGTCTCTCTGTGCCAAAATAGAGACTGAAACCTAAACCCTAACACAATTTTGAGAGCTGAAAAAGAAACATGAATCATACAGACTGAGCAATACTAGTGACTATATTATCGGTCAAGCAGTCATCAACCGGTCGGTAGCCTTATCAATGCCATCGCGTCCTCGGACTCGCATACGCACAATCGACCCACGTCAAATTCTAAAGCTTGCGGGCAATAAAGAGTGTCCCTCGCGATAGACTGAGGAGCCTTGCCAGAGTATAACGACAGCATTGATAAAACATCATAGCGCTGAAAACCGAGGCGTTTCCCCCCAAGTGCTATCAGTGCGCTTCGCAACTTGTGGAGTCGGTCTAACGACACCTACATACCTCGGCCGCCCAAACTCAGTTAATCGACTGCTGTTGTCTTTCTGCTTGCCAAATAGCAGGAGTGCTTACCGATAGCAGTCAAAGACAACCTTACATTGATCTAGCCAGATCGGAAACTACAAGCAAACGCTGACTCGCCTAAGCAAGCCGTCTCGCTTCCTGCACCGAAGCAAGTCACTCGCCTAAGCACTATCGACCCAACGCCAGTTACACTGCGCCGTAAACTGGGGAGCCTTGCCAATGCTCACAAGTAATTTGCAATCCTGGCTAGTGCAATGAGTATATTCGGACTGGTGTGCCACCATGTGAATTTTGATTTATTAAGTCTCTAGAGCCAAAGTAGAGACTGAAACCTTAACCCTAAGAATTTTGAGAGCTGAAAGAGAAACATGCATACAATCATATACATCAATATTGCTGGCCAGCACAAATGAACAGTAAACAAAACAAAATACAAACTGTTCAAACATGTACTCACGGTTTTGTCGCTGCTCTGCTCAAGGTCTGTGCCAGTCTCTGCATACGTCTGGACTGCTCGGTGTTCACATCAAGACTGGCGAGTTGTGCTGAAAAACAAGAGCTTTTATAGTTCTCGTTTGTAATTTTGTTATTTTGTGATATGGAACAGTGAACAGTAAACAGAGTAAACTGAACTCAACTAAATACAGTTCTTACCATGGTGTCCTCTCTGAAATGAGAAAAACGTAGCATGTCATTGTATTGTGAGCAATTATTGAATGTGAGTAAAAGTGTATACTTACTTTGAGATTTTGCTGATTCAGCCCTGGTGTTGAAACTCTTCTTAGTTGTCCTTCACTTCAAACCTGGTCTGAAATCAAGACTTGTAGCATGCATGCACACATTTGCCAATAGAGCAGAAAACAGTAACAGAACACAACTGAACTGTTCAAACTATTTTACTGACCATCTGAAGGCTGAAATGAAAAAGTCAGTTTGCACAGCACAAACAATGTGTGCTGATATAGTACAATATGATAGAAACTTGTAGTTACATAGAAAACAGTCAACAGTAACTTTTCAAACTTGGGTACTTACATCGAGAAGCTGAAATGAAATGTCATTTTGCATAGCATACAGTAAGCAATCAAAAGTATCTGTGATAAGTACATACTGTTCATGCAATGTGAAGTAGGCATGTTTTTGTATCAAGGACAACAATCAACACAAAACTGTAACAGTAACTGTTCAAAATTTTGTACTTACCACTGTCCGCTGGAAAGAATTGTCATTTTGCACAGCATACACCAAGCAATAAAAATGTTGAAAATATTAAGCAAACCAAGTGTACTTACCTTGTGTGGTCTTACAGTTGTGTGACACCAGTTGAATTCAAGTCTTCAGCTCACTTCTCTGTTAGCACCAAGGGCACGTTGTCCTTGAAAGTGAAAACTGAAACAGAGAAAACAAAGCAAACATGTTTCACATCAAACCAACAATGTGTTGCTTGAACTGTCTTCTGTTGAGTAGATTCTTAGCAGCTAAACATCAGTATTCATCTCTGTTCTGCACCAAGGTCACACTGTCCTTGAAATCTGAAACAGTACAAAGCATAAAATCATGAAACAATTCAGATCCACTTACCTTTCTCTATCAAGTTGAAATTTCACAGCTGCTTTATTCTCAATACCATGCCCTGTTCAACACCAAGGTCACACTGTCCTTGCAAGTAAAAACTGAAATATAGAATAGCAAAGCAAACATGTTTCACATCAAACCAACAATTTGTTACTAACCATTCAGTATTGTGTAGAGCCACAGCAGCTACACTCCTCTTGAAACCTGTCTTCAGTTCTTCTCAGCACCAAGGGCACAATGTCCTTGAAGAAAGTCAAACCTGAAATATAGTTAAGCAAAGAAAAACATGTTTCACATCCAACCAACAATTTGTCTACTTACCTCTGAGTGTTGCACAACTGTATAGTCTGTCAGGTTGACTTCATAGCTCCTCACAGCTCACCATAATATCTAACATGTGAGAGCTGAGAGAAATACGTCTAGTCTGTTCAGCACCTGAAATGCAACTGACTGCTTACATCTGAAAACTTGATCCAAAATTTAATACATTTCATATCATACAAGCTGTAGCTTTCAGAACCACATCTGTACTTCTCAACATCTGAAATGAAAATTACCTTGAAAACATGTATCATGATATCTAACATCTTCACACATAATGTGAGAGCTCTCAGAAACACGTCTGCTCTGTTCAGCACCTAAAAAGCAACTGACAGCACTTCACCACAAAAATCTGAAAAAAAGTTTATGCTTAACACATTGTAGTGGTCACAGCTATTCTGTACATCTTACCTCTTTCAACTGTTCTGTGAAACCTCGACAGCTTGCACTCAGTCCCAACACTCAACTGCCACTTCAGTTTCATAGTAGACCTGAAAATATCATAACATATGGCTATACATCGCAAACATTTGTACTTACCTTCATCCAATGTACTGGAGCTCTCAAAAACACGTCTGCTCGCTTCAACTGCCAAACATCAACTGACAGCAAAAGTCTGAAAATCTGATCCAAAAATGTAATATGATATATGACCTTGAATGACTAACATGTATTTGCACAGTAAAGTGAAATTGCTTGTAGTGTCTTTTAACTGCATCAACAGTCAAATATATCACATTTTGCTATTTAGGGCCATTGCCATACATTTTCAAGATTTAATGGTTTGTCAAGATATGCAATTATGTTGCAGTCTTTAGTAAATGACCTTGAAGGTCTAACATTTGTGCAGTAAAGTGAAATTGCTTGTAGAGTCCTCTGACACAACTAGGAATCAAAAGTGCAATCTCACATTTTGCTATTAACTGTCAATGCCACACATTTTCAAGATTTTAGGGTTCTGTCAAGCTATACAATATTGTTGCAGTCTATAGCTCAGTATAGCACAGCTCAACATGAAAAACACATGTTACCCCTCCAGTTGTCAAATTACAACTGATCACAAAATCTGTAAGCCAACGTTGTTTTTCTAATATCTGTCTATATAGGTCTCATAGTGAGAAACACCAACTCACTGACTCGATACAATTGTTTGTCCTCTAAAACTGAAATCTAAAATCTATGAAACTTACCTTCAACTGTTCTGCACAGCTCAACAGCTTAGCCTCTCTGCTCAGCTTGACAGCCATGCCATCATGGTATGTCTTATCTGAAATGTATCAAACCAAACAAGCATATCACACACAGTTGTTTGAAACCACTAACCTTCTTATATGGTACTGGAGCTCAAAAAACACGTCTGCTCGCTTCAGCTGCTAAACACCAACTGACAGCAAATATCTGAAAATCTGAACAAAATTTTAATAGTACGCATATCATGGCACATATAGTCATTGGACACAACTCAATTGCCAAACAAGTCTTATAGACATCTCTTCATCTGTGACTCAAAAGTGAATAGAGAAACATCACAGCACCCAATGCTCATTTGTTGTTTCAAGCTACATTTTAGTACATGCAAAGTACACCTATTTATTTTGCTGTAGACTGAAAGCAACCCTGCAAAAAAGCACATCCTACCTAATCTGTTGTCAAACACCAACTGATCCCAAACTCTGACAGTGAACAATTTTTGTGTATAGCTCTACCAATATAGACTGTAACAGTGTAAAACACTATCTCACTGAGTCAGAACAAACGTTTACACTCATAACTCATAGTAATTGAAAAACTTCTTACCTTCAATAACAGCTGAATTTCCACAACTGTCCTGCTCAACTACTTCGGGTCTCTGTTCACTTCAACAGTCAAGTCATCATGGCATGATCTGAAATGTACTAAAACAAGCAATGCATAGCACACACAGTCACTTACCTTGAAATCTGGTTTTGGAGCTCCAGAAAACACGTCTAGCCTGTTCAGCTGCCAAACTTCAACTGAGAGCACATCACTGAAAATCTTAACAAAAATGTAATATGATGCTAAGTATGGCACACATAGTCATTGTACACAACTCAATTGCCAAACAAGTCTTACAGACTTCTCTTCATCTGTGACTCAAAAGTGAATAGAGAAACATCACAGCACATAATCATATTTTGCTGTCAATGATCATCACCACACAATTTCAAGATTTCATGACTAGTTCTGTCAAAACACCATCTAGTACAATGTTTCAGTCTACAGTTAAGTACGTAACAACTCAATGAAAGCGACCCTGCAAAAACACGTCTAACCTCTTCAGTTGTCACAATACAACTGATCACAAAATCTGAGAGTGAACACAATTTTTGTAATGCTCTACCAATATAGACTGCAACATGAGAACACCAGCTCACTGTCGATACAAACGTTAACTCGTTGAAACTGTATCGTTTGGTTGAAGCAAGCACTCGTATAACACATAGTCATTGAAAAACACTTACCTTCAAAACAGCTTCAAAGCTGAGATTCCACGACTGTTCTACATAACTGCTTCGCTTCTCTGTTCAGTTCAACTGTCAAGTCATCACTGTGTGAAAATCTAAAATGTACAAAAACAAGCAATACTTAACAAATATAGTCACTTACCTTGAAATCTGGTTTTGGAGAGAGCTCCAGAAAACACGTCTAGTCTGTTCAGCTGCCAAACTTCAACTGAGAGCACATCACTGAAAATCTTAACAAACATGTAATATGATGCTCAGTATGGCAAAGGCAGTCATTGCATGCAACTCATTTAATAACCCAAGTCTATACTGTCATCATTTAAACTGTGAATCAATATTTTGCTATCAATGATCATTGCTACACAATTCATGCTTTCATTGCTCTGTCAAAATTTGCACTTCTGTAACAATATATCAGACTACAATTCTCGAACAATGACCACGACAGTAGATACATTTTTGTACCGCTATACAAAATTAGAGCTCACGGTGAAATACATCGTTGATGTAACTTAACATATGTAGTACACTCTACAGTACTCACCACAGCCACCTGAAATCAAATCAGTTCAAACAAAACATGCATACAATACAATATCATGGAACAGACATGCTCACAAAAATACATCCACGTTGAATTTTCATTATAGCAGCACACCATCATGCTAAACCATCACTTTGTTATATCATCACCACATAAAATCTTAGTACGTATAGTATGTATAGCAGATCAACTAACCAGACAAGCATCAGAGTCAATATCGAGTTACATCATCTCTTTGCTATATCACAGACACAGCTTGTGAAAGTACTGGATAGATCTACCATTGCCATCACCATGCATATTGACTTTTACCTACAGCAATTGACATCAAGATACAAAAATGTTAGTACTCACGGTTCAATTGTTCAACGGTTCCGAAACAACGTCCGCACAGCTCAGCATCCGAATATCAACTAAAATGATTCACTTCAAAACACATGCATAAAGTTACAACATATCTGTTTGAGCGCACAGAAACACGACCGTACTCTTCGACGACTAAATCAAGACTAAAACCAAAATCAGTTAAAACAGTTTAAAAAATATTAGATCCGACGCTGTGCTTCACCGTCATGTCAAGTCTCCATCGTAATACACCATCATTACAACATCTCAAGTCAACGTACTGAGTAATTATACCCATTGCTATCATCATGCACATTCACATCTATACATCAACTCAACATACTAACGCTAGTCACTCAAACCATCATACACCATCATGCTGCTAGATCATCTCCACTTGAATTCAAGTACTGAGCAATTCTACCCACGGTTATCATCATCATGTACAGTTACTTTTATATTACAACTATCATCAAGATACAAACATGTTTGTACTCACGTTTCAGTTGACAGCAGCTCCAAGAAACACGTCCGCACAGCTCGGCATCTGAACACCAACTGACAGTCAATCGCTTCAAGTCGCAAAAAAAAATTAGTAGTACAGTCAAAGTCAGAACTCCGAAAAACGCGTCCGATCAGTTCGACGTCCAGAGCTCAACTGAAGTCAAGTCGCTCAAAAAATAAATTTAAAAAGCCATTTCAGTCGACAGTCAGTAGTAACCCTCTTATACGCCTAGTCAGCACAACATTAATTCTGTAAACCGAGTCCCAAGTCAACTCAAGTCGTTATCGTACCATATTGTTTCGAAAGAAATGTCATTCAATAACCATGTATCAAGTCCTTATATCATACAACTCTGTCCCTACACAACAGTCCGACCGTCATTCAATAAGCCAAGTCTAGTCATTACAGTACAGCGCTGTCTTCACGAAAGAGTTAACAATAACTCAGAATGTATAGGCACAAGTACAGCTATGCACCAGATGCTCACTAGGTATTCAAATCAGAATGTATAGTTGTGCACCAGGTGTTCGCCAGATGTTCAAAGGCAAATGTATAGCTATATATCAGTTGTTTACTACGTATTCACATCAGAATGTATAGCTATGCACCAGGTGTTCGACAGATGTTCAAAGGCAAGGTATAGCTATGAATAAGGTTTTTGACAGATGTTCAAAGGCACAAGTATAGGTAATGGCCAGATGTTCGTCAGATGTACAAAGGCAGAAGAATAGCTATACACCAGTTGTTCACTAGGTATTCAAATCAGAATGTATAGATGCGCTCTATGTGTTCCTCAGATGTTCAAAGGTAAAAGTATAGCTAAACACCAGGTGTTTACTAGGTATTCTTATCAGAATGTATATCTATGCACCAGATGTTCGTCAGATGTTTAAAGGCAAATGAATTGCAATGCATCAGGTGTTCGTCGGATGTTCAAAGGCAAATGTATATCTTTACACCAGGTGTTTACTAGGTATTCTTATCAGAATGCTTAGCTATGCACCAGGTGTTCGTCAGATGTTCAAAGGCAAATGTTTAGTTACGCACCAGGTGTTTACTAATTATTCTTATCAGACTCTAGAGCTATGCATCAGGTGTTCGTCAGATGTTCAAAGGCACAAGTATTGCTATGCACCAGATGTTCGTCAGATGTTCAAAGGCAAAAGTATAGCTATGCACAAGGTGTTCGTCAGATGTTCAGAGGCAAAAGTATAGCTATATACCAGGTGTTCATTAGGTATTCAAATTAGAATGTATAGCTGTGCACCAGGTTTTCGCCAGATGGTCAAAGTCAAATGTATTGCTATACATCAGGTGTTTACTGGGTATTCACATCAGAATGTAAATCTATGTACCAGGTGTTCGTCAGATGTTCAAAGGCAAAAGTATATCAATGAATCTGGTGTTTGTCAGATTTTCAAAGGCAAAAGTAGAGCTATGTACCAGATGTTCGTCAGATGTTCAAAGGCAGAATAATAGCTATACACCAGTTGTTCACTGGGTATTCAAATCGGAATGTATATATGTGCACTAGGTGTTCGTCAAATGTTCAAAGGCAGATATTCACCAGGTGTTTACTAGGTATTCTTATCGGAATGTATAGCTATGCAACAGGTGTTCGTCAGATGTTGAAAGGCAAATGTATAGCTTTGCACCAGGTGTTCACTAGGTATTCAAATCAGAATGTATAGCTGTGCACCAGGTGTTCGCCAGATGTTCAAAGGCAAATTTGTATCGATACACCAGGTGTTTACTAGGTATTCTCATCAGAATGTATAGATATGCACCACGTGTTCGTCAGATGTACAAAGTCAAATAAATAGCTATGCATCAGGTGTTCGTCAGGTTTTCAAAGGCAAATGTATAGTTATACACCAGGTTTTTACTATGTATTCTTATCACACTGCATAGCTATGCACCAGGTGTTCTCAGATGTTCAAAGGCAAAAGAATAGCTATACACCATATGTTCGTCAGATGTTCAAAGGCAAACGTATAACTGTGCACCCAGTGTTCGTCCGATGTTCAAAGGCAGAAGTATAGCTATATGCCTGGTGTTCACTAGATATTCAAATCTGAATGTATAGCTGTGCACCAGGTATTCGCCAAATGTTCAAAGACAATTGTATAGCTATTCACCAGGTGTTTACTAGATATTCTCATCAGAATGTATAGCTATGTACCAGTTGTTCGTCAGGTGTTCAAAGGCAAAGGTAATGCAATGAATTAACTGTTTGTCAGATGATCAAAGGCACTAGTATAGCTTTGCACCAGATGTTCAAAGGCAGAAGAATAGCTATACACCAGTTGTTCACTAGGGGTTCAAATCAGACTGTATAGCTCTGCACAATGTGTTCGTCAGATGTTCAAAGGCAAAAGTATACCTATACACGAGGTGTTTACTAGGTATTCTTATCAGAATGTGTAGCTTTGCACCAGATGTTCGTCAGATGTTCAAAGGCAAGTGTATAGTTACACACCAGGTGTTTACTAATTATTCTTATCAGACTCTAGAGCTATGCATCAGGTGTTCGTCAGATGTTCGAAGGCACAAGTATTGCTATGCACCAGATGTTCGTCAGATGTTCAAAGGCAAAAGTATTGCTATGCATAAGGTGTTCGTCAGATGTTCAGATGCAAAAGTATAACTATATACCAGGTGTTCATTACGTATTCAAATTAGAATGTATAGCTGTGCACAAGGTGTTCGCCAGATGGTCAAAGGCAAATGTATAACTATACATCAGGTGTTTACTGGGTATTCACATCAGAATGTAATGCTATGTACCAGGTGTTCGTCAGATGTTCAAAGGCAAATGTATAGCTATGAATCTGGTGTTTGTCAGATTTTCAAAGGCCAAAGTATAGCTATGTACCAGATGTTCGTCAGATGTTCAAAGGCAGAATAATAGCTATACACCAGTTGTTCACTGGGTATTCAAATCGGAATGTATAGCTGTGCACTAGGTGTTCGTCAGATGTTCAAAGGCAGATATTCACCAGGTGTTTACTAGGTATTCTTTTCAGAATGTATAGCTATGCACCAGGTGTTCGTCAGATGTTGAAAGGCAAAAGTATAGCTTTGCACCATGTGTTCACTAGGTATTCAAATCAGAATGTATAGCTGTGCACCATAGGTGTTCGCCAGATGTTCAAAGGCAAATGTGTAGCTATACACCAGGTGTTTACTAGGTATTCACATCAGAATGTATAGCTTTGCACCAGGTGTTCGTCAGATGTTCAAAGGCAAAAGTATAGCTATGAATCAGGTGTTTGTCAGATGTCTTGGATTAGCGGCAATTATCAGTTTAGAGACAACACATATTTTCACAATCTGCTGTTTAGACTGTTGGCGCAAGCCAACAGGATTTAGTAGGTGTACTCTGAAATCGGTATTGGGGAAACTCCCTCTTTACTTTGCTTTCTACGAGTCAGTAAATATATAAATTACTGCGCTTCGCTCGCTGAGCAGTGAGGCTTTCTGTTATCGATGCTACTTTCTATGAATAGATGACAAGAAATAAATCCAACTTAAAACACTAATAAACATCAATAATAATCAATTTAGTTCACATCTACAAGTAAATTCATGTTATGTCTATCCACATAGGTATGATAGCGTATCTGTTTGTAATGTTGACTGGTTAGCCGCGTATTGCATCATATTGCGTACGTTTAACAGCAGTGTATGGAGTCTGTACATATAGCGGAGCGATCTTAACCACTCGATTAACGATTGCTGTAGTTTTTGACGTACGCATAAGAATTATGGAAGCGCATTGTTTTTCTAAAGAGAGTTTTGAATATGTTTTACAAAAACAACATATTTTATTTCAATTGGTATTTACCGAACATAGCGCTTGTGATAAAAGCACTGCATATTGATTCAAACTTATGCGGTTAATCGACTATTTTTGCCCATTATAGATTGACGTGTATTCATATATATTTGTTTGCTTTTTAAATAGTTCGCCCAAAAATATTTGCTTCCCACGAATTACAAAAAAAGAATGATGAGAATGTCTTAGATAAAAAGAGTTGAATTAGACGTGAGACGTGAGCCGTTACTCCCTAACATACCATATAGTGATGAAGTGGTCAGCGGGGTCAATTAACAGCACGGAGGCAATAATTAGCAATCACCATCAGATAAGCTCTTGCTATATTTTACAGGGATCTTTCTGTTTGCTAAAAAACATTCAGAACAATTGGTTTAGCATCTTAGTTATGTCGTGCTCATGATTTAGTTATGTTTTGTTCGCGATTTAGAATCTTGTGCTCACGTGTAAGTATCTCGTACTCACGACTTATTAGCTCATGCTCACGACTCAGTATCTCGTGCGCGTAACCCAGCGCCTGAATTATTGAGGCTGGTTTAAATGTAAATGTATGCGAGATAATTGTATTACTGATATTTTGAGACTATTATAGTAATGATCAAAGGACAAGTAATTTGTAATTTTTGTAAATAAATAAAAATCAGAAATGATTTTCTTCTAGTTTAGTTTGAACGTTTAAAATCATGTTAATGAATGTACACTTCATTGATATATTATGCAAATGTATTTGTTAATAGATAAACTATTTTGATTGATGATTTTGCATTTTGAATTCAACAGTTATATTAGGTGGATAGATCAACATATATTTGTTAAATGGAACTTCACTCTATCTTTAAATGCAAAGCTAGCCCTGAACATTTATATGAATTGTGAAAACATATTATGCTTTAATTTACTAGTACATTAATCATTGTTATGCTTCTTTGTTGTGACATGTATTTTTGAGAAGCATTAATGATTATATAAAATGCAATCTCGACTGTTGCACTGATTCTGTTATTTATTTAACAGCACTAGCTGTAGAGCGTATATTCTCACTGACCACAGTGGAGAGCCCATATTGTTTTATCAGATAGGCTGATAAGTAATGCACCATGAAGGATTTTTAGGTCTCACTGAGGTCAATATTACATTTCCCGCTTAGCAGCAATTTGCATGTACCGCTATCTTCTAACAGGGATTTCTTTGCTAAAGTGTGCTTGTGGAACAGACTGCTATGAAAATTTAATACTTTAACTATATACAATGCATAAGCTTTGGGGTCAGCTGTGAGGAGGGGGGGGGGGGGCACATGCCCTCTCTGTTGCCCCTGACACTGGAGTTGATGACAAAGGTATATTTCAAGTTTAACGTGAATAACTTATACAGTTCTGCAGGTATCAAACTTTTGAATATAAACTTTAACCAGAAATTCTATGTGAAAAAGGGGCATAACTCTGTCAAATACAAATCAGAGTTATAGGGAGTGTTGTCCCTGATATTGGAGTTGATAACAATGGTATTTTCAAAATTTTCAAGTAAATACCTTATGTAGTTCTGAACTGTTGAATATAAACTTTAATAACCAGAAATTCTATGTGAAAAAGTGGCATAACTCTGTCAAAATACTGGCACTGACACTGGAGTTGATGACGAAGGTATATTCCAAGTTTCAAGTAAAGATTCTCGTGTAGTTTTAAAGTTACAATTCTTTTGAATCAAAACTTTAACCAAATTCACATACGAACGCCGACGCCGGTGGTAGTAGGAAAGCTCACCTATTCTTCGAATAGTCGAGCTAAAAAGGAAAGTTCATTGAAATAAGATAAAGTTTATAAGGCACCGTATTTTCAACAGAGGGGCCTATGATTTCTAGAATGAAAAATTATGCTCACAGCTCAAAAATGTGATCGATAAATAACCTAAAGCTATAGAGTGAAATATCACGATTTCATTTTATATCATGAAAAGAAAACACGAATTCAGTCCTATCTTTTTTTTTTTATATAAAAGACGAATTAACATGTTAATCATACGTAAATTAATAAGCATTGTTATCCAATCATTGCACATGGATATCACGTGTTTAACGGGTAAACTATTTTACACAAAAGATCACGTACATGGTACCTAATGATTGTGATATTCGATGAGCAGAAGCTGTCTACTACATGTATTTTGGCATTTATTTATTTATTTATTGGTCAGTTTCAGGACACTGATGTGAATATTTTGGCTGCATAGGCCTACATATAAATAACGAATTTTGGAGAGTGATTTAAATATGAAGAAGATTATATTTTATAAACTTGACTGTCAGTAGATCTGCAATTAATCAATCCCTTTCAGAATACGCACGGCATGTGCCATCTTAAAGATAGTTCGTGATCTCGAATGACTGACTCGTAACCGCAATTTTCTCTGACCGTAGCTATATTGTTTTTAAATCTGCACTATTTCCTAAACCTAAGGGTCACTAAATTTTAGGAAATAGTCAGGCTCAGGCTACGGCGACGATTGTGGTTCAATTCCAGCTCCCGGCAAATGGTATATATTATATCAATGTAATTATACGTTTTTGTATTGTGGCTGTGTATTTATTGCATTTTGTTTAAAATAAAAATATTTTATTTCATTGTTTGTTTTGTTTTGTCTTTATTTATATAATTATTATAAATTTAATTTAATTTCTAATGTTTGCTGTATATTATTACTGTATCATATTCCATATATGTAAATATAGTTTACTTATGTAATGAAGAAAGGACAACTATTTACTATTATTTATATGTAACATTTAAATAATAATACTAAATATTATACACCGGTATAATATTATATTATATATTTTATTTTATTGTATTACAATATATTAATTTTAAATTATTATGTTTCATTAATATAATCGACTTAACAAATATACAGGTATTAAGTATACATTATTTTATATGATATAGATTTAATTTTATAATATATAATGATTCATATTATTATTATATACTGTATTTATATATATTTTGCACATATTACAATATTATATTCTGTTTTGAACTTCCTGTGAACGCATAATGTATTGCATCTTAACATCTGATAGACAACTAGTCCATGTAAAGCTGTGTTTTCAAATTTTACTTCTAAACAAAAGAAATACTCACTTTTTGTATTCCCACTTGTTCACACAAGCCTGATCCCCGTCGGTGATTTCATAATATAGAATATGTAGATGCCCATTACTGATATGAACATATAGCGAACACATGGTGCGAAGCTACACATTACGGTTTAGAACATTTGGCTAATACCTGGTGTATAGCTGTTTTTATTTTGAAGTGAAGATCAGGCAAACAAACAAACTGATACATAGCTATACATTATGTTTTGAAAACCTGACGAGCATTCTGTTTGAAAGTCTAGCTATATTTCTGCATTTAAACATATAATCTGACGAACACCTAGTGCGTAGCTATTCATTCTGTTTTGAAAATCTAGTTAACACCTAGAGTAAACTATACTTCTGCATTTTAACATCTGACGAACACCTAGAGCATAGCTGTGCGTTCGCATTTTACATACACACTAGAGAAATACTGAACAGGGTCTTTTATTGCTGATGCACGCTGGCCTGAGTCCAGCCGGTGGTTTTAGAACACAGGTTAAGAAGCAATCTCGTTAAATTATTAATGACCGTTTCTAAGTTTGAACATCTAGCGAACATCTGGTGTGCAGCTGAACTTTCACATATTAACAACTGTCGAAAACGTAACGCATACCTATCTTTTCCTAATAAAACATCTAGCAAACCTGGTGCGTAGCTATACATAATGGTTTAAAAGATTTTGAGGATACTCGGTGGGTAGTTATCTTGAAGTGAAGATCTGACAAACACCTGGTGCATAGCTAGCATTATCCTTTGAAATTGTGACGAACACCTCATGCATAGCTATGCATTTTGCTTTGAACATCAGACGAACATCTGGTGTGTAGCTATACTTTTGAATTTTAACATCTGGCGAACACCTGGTGCATGGCTATACATTCTCGTTTGAAGATCTAGCTAACACCAAGTGAATAGCTATTCTTTTGCCTTTGAACATCTAGCGAACACCTGTTGAAAAGTTATTCTTCTGTCTTGAACAACAAGCGAACACATGACAAGTAGCTTTATTTCTGACTTTTGATAGTCTAGCGATCACCTGGTAAATAGCCATACATTCTGGTTTTGCACATCTAGTGGACACCTGGTCAGTGGTGCATAGGTATGCATTCTGATTAAACGTCTGACGAACACCTGGTGTGGAGCTTAACTTTGAATTTAAACATCTGTCGAAACACCTTGTGCATAGCTGTACTTCGCATTTGAATCTATAGCGAAAACTTAATGTATATCTTTACATACTAGTTTTAAAATCTGTCGAACATCTGATGCATACCGATAATTTTGCCTTTGAACATCTGACGAACACCTGGTGCAAACCTCTACGTTCTGTTTTATATACCTAGCAAAAAAGTGGGGTATATATATTATTTTGCCTTTGAACATCTGACGAAAACCTGGTGCAAAGCTATACATTCTGATAACAATACATAGTAAACACCTGGTGTATAGCTATACATTTGCCTTTGAAAATCTGACGAACACATGATGCATAGCTATTATTTAGCCTTTGAACATCTGACGAACACCTGGTGCATAATTATACAGTCCGATAAGAATACCTAGTAAAGACCTGGTGTATAGCTATACTTTTGCCTTTGAACATCTGACGAACATCTAGTGTACAGCTATACATTCTTATTTGAATACCTAGGGAACAACTGGTGTATAGCTATTCTTCTGGCGTTGAACATCTGACGAACATCTGGTGCATAGAAATAC
>JAPFQT010000164.1:0-82500 GCA_027627225.1 Congeria kusceri
GTAATAGATAAATATGGATGGACGTAATGACTAACAACGATGCACAAGTATATTGTATTTAAATATACCTAACATGGTAAAAGAACCGTTATTTGGAGCATGCTTATCGATGTTTAGAACATAAACCTATATTAATATAAATAATAGTAAATAATAGTACGAAGGAAAAACATCGATGCTTATACATGCAATCTGAAAGGAAAAATACAGCACTGTATGCATTTGTTTGTTAATGATACGAACCGAGCGTCAATGTTTCAATGTCTCAGAATTTATAACAACATAAATTTTATACAAATCACTGCTTGCGTGTTTGTATTTATAAAGATTTACGTTGCTAACATTTTAATTGCAATAAAAGTAGTTATGGATAAAATATAACTAGTTGCCTTTTATAATCGAAAATCTTTGTTTGAATGCCTCGCAGATGAATTTGCTTAATAGCAATATCTCTTTTTTATTTTGGTTGAAAGAAGTTGTATAAACTTAAACATACTAGGGCGGTTTCTATAATACCTCTTAATGTATTTGTTTCGTAAATTTTGATAAGGAGCGCAGACAAAAATAATATGAAATTCATCCTCGATATCCGAGCTATTACATACTTGCAGACAATTATGCAGACGTTAAATTATGCAGACAAAACTTGCACGTGTCAAGCACGTGGCTGGAAGGATGGACTTATTGTAAATCTATTTAAACGCTTTCCATGATTAACTTTTAATAATGGCACAAAGAGTATAATTTTTAATAAACCACATGAATACTAATTTATGGAAATTTTTTAATTATGAAGGAATCTAAAGAAAGCGGATAACCTTGTATATTACCAAATCACGTTTAGTCAATCAAAAAAGACATCTGACACTTTATAATTTGATACATCCTTTTTTAGTTAAAACCGATTTACCCAGCGCAGTAAAGAACAGCATACTTCTGTGAAAATACAACAAAAAAAGAGTTATGGGAAAGTCTGCATCTGATACTGGAGTTGATGACGAGGGTATATTCCAAGTTTCAAGTGAATAAGTTGAGCGTAAAAAAAAGGTTTGTTTCAGGTTACCCGACCTACCCTAAAGAATGCCCCGACCACCCGACCATAGAACATTTTATTGAGTTTGTCAGATATAATTTTATTTTATTTACCCTTTTCCATTTATTAAAATGTTTTTTTGACAAATAAGTGTTTTGTTTTGATAGCATCCACTTAAAAACAATGTTTAAATAAGGATATAACATATATGTTTTGAATATTCATTAAGTTTTAGAATCTTAAAGATGACCATTCCACCCCCACCCCCCCACCCCCCCCCCCACACACACACACAAAATTAAATAAATAAATCCCTACCTACCTACCTACCTACCTACCTTTTTACTCCTTATGTAGATTCCAAGTCACAAGACTTTAACCAAACAATTGACCAAGGTTAAGACGCGTTAGCCGGGGCGAGTAGCAAAGCTCACATATTCTTCAAATATTGAAGCTAAAATAACGATATAACTTTTTATGAAAGATGATGTTTAAAAAAGATACATTCTTGGTATCGACATAGAAATAAATGATTCAATAAACGCATGCTTTTACGTTCACCTTAAATACGATCATAAGCCATACTAATATGTTGGTAAAAAAGGTAAAATACTATTAACTCAGTTATTTATTCAATTAATTTGTATTCGCTGCCAAAACAATATAATCTATATGCACGTGAGCTAAAATGTTATACAAAACATAACGAATTGAAATTGCAAACAATATACACGTATCGTATATTAATATCAGACTTATAATCAGGTCGATATAACCTAAGGGAAGCAACTGCCATTGGGAACTGGCCAAGAAGTAGTATCGAGTTGTCTTCCGTGCTATGTAGGTAGTTCATTTTTTTATTTGAATTGTTTAGATTGTTATTATATATTATTATATTCTCAAATAATTTTTGTTTAACTGTTATGAGTTAGTAAGTAGCAGGCATTACATTTATTTCAGTTAAACAAAAAGCAACGATCTACATGTATCGAAAACGCATCGGGCATTACAATGAAGGCGTAGGAGTTAAATTGATATGTATATAATTAATTAATCAAATAAACGACATAACACCATGTATTATCTAAGTTCTTGTTTATTTAATTTCAAACTATGATGTGACACAGACATCTTAAATCTTGTCATTAAATTGAGGCGATACACGGTTGAGTCTAATTCAAACATGATACTCGCTAATTTGTCTATACACAAAGAACACAATTATCGTTGTTAAATTACCCAATAAACAACGCAACAAATAGTCCCGATTCTGAGCGGAGCTTAGTAAAATATAGTTTCATTACAATTGCAAAAATATTTGTCAAATTATGTTAGAATTGAAATAACTTTCACATTGTCGTTGTTTATCGGCCAATAAACAACTCTTTGTTGTTCTGATGCGTGGCTATTCAACCATTCGAGTTAACGTCCTCGTGGTTTAATTCCTATGCATCAGAACTCCAAATCGTGGTTTATTGGCCGAAAAACAACAATAAATCGAAAATTATTTCTTAAATAATACACATACACGAACAATCGTTGCATTTGAACAACAATAAATAACTATCGTAATAACAAGCGTACATGATATAACAGCAGCGAGACAAGTCGCGTTAATAAACACGTCAAAATAAATATAAATATATCAACCTCCAATTACAGCAAACATGCTCATCGTGACAATTTATCCAACCAAGCGACACAACAGCGTAACACAACCAGGCGACACAACAACAGTACACAACCAAGAGACCAAACATTGGAACACAATTAGGCGACACAACAACAGAACACAACTAGGCGACACAACAACTGAACACAACTAGGAGACACAACAACTGAACACAACCAAGCGAAACAACGACGGAACACAACTAGGCGTCACTACAACGGAATACAACTTAGCGACACAACAACGGAACACAACCTAGCGACACAACAACGGAACCCAACAAAGCTACATTAACGATGGAATTCAACCAAGTGTCACAACGACGGAATACAATCAAGCGACAAAACGACGGAACTCAACCAAGCTTCACAACGATGGACTTCAGCCAAGCTTCACAACAATGGAACTCAACCAAGTTTCACAACGACGTAACTCAACCAAGCTTCACAACGACGTAACTCAACCAAGCTTCACAACGACGAAACATAACTAAGCATCACAACGACGAACTCAACAAAGCTTTACAACGACGGAAGTCAACCTAGCATTACAACGGCTGAACCCAACCAAGCGACACAACGACGGAACTAAACCAAGCGACACAACGACGGAGCTCAACCAAGCGACACACCGACGGAGCTCAACTAAGCGACACAACGACGGAACTTAACCAAGCGTCACAACGACGAAGCTCAACCAAGAGACACTACGACGGAACTCAACCAAGCTACACAACGACGGGACTCAACCAAGCTACACAACGACCGAACTCAACCAAGAGACATAACGACGGAACTCAAGCAAGCTACACAACGACAAAACTCACCAAAGAGACACAACGTCGGAATTCAACCAGCGACAAAAAGACGGAACTCAACCAAGCTACCCAACGACGGAACTCAATCAAGCTACACAACGACGGAACTCAACTAAGAGACACAACGACGGAAATCAACCAAGCTACACAACGACGGAACTCAACCAAGAGACACAACAACGGAACTCAACCAAGAGACACAACGACGGATCTCAACCAAGAGACACAACGACGGAACTAAACCAAGCTACACAACGACGGAACTTAACCAAGCGTCACAACGACGGAACACAACCAAGCTACACAACAACGGAACACAACCAAGCGTTACAACGACGGAGTTCAACCAAGCTACAAAACGACGGAACTCAGACAGATGTCACAACGACAGAACTCACCCAAGCCACACAAGGACGGAACACAACCAAGAGACACAACGACGGAACTCACACAAGAGATACAACGACGGACCTCAACCAAGCGACACCACGACGAAACTCAACCAGGCATCACAACGACGGAACACAACCAAGAGTCACAACGACGGACCACAACCAAGCGACACAACGACGGAACTCAACCAGGCATCATTACGACGGAACTCAACCAGGCATCACAACGACGGAACACAACCAAGAGACACAACGACCGGACACAATTATGCAACATAACGTTTCATAAATTAAATGTGCACATGCTGAGTTATCGCAGTATCAAGGCTTTCACTGACAGACGAACGGACGGTCCACTATGACTCCAGATTCTGTTTCTACAATGCTAACTTTCTTCGTTGAATTTTACATCAAAACCATACATGAAATAAAGTTGCAGCATGATAGTATCTATGTGTACAAGTACCAACACTTTTGTTCCAACAGCATCATGTTGTAGCAATGTAATTTAATATGTGATATCCGCCTTTCGATCAGAAGATCGTGAGTTTGATCCCTACTTCGGGAGCTTGCGAATGATCTTAATTAAAAGTCATCGGTGTAGTGGTTTTACCCAGATAACGGACTTGAAAGGGTCTCAATAAGCATGTGGCTTTCGACACCGGATCTTTAAAATATAACTGCAAGTTTAAACTAAACCTGACAGTCAATAATGACATCAAATTTTTTTTTTAACAATGTTGACTTTCTTCATAAGTATTTTACCCAATCAAAAATCAGATCAGGAGAGAAAGGTATCCAAGCTCGGATACAGGATTTTGAATTAGATTGGGCAAAAATATTTAGTAACTGCAAGCAAAGTACTGTTGGTCTCTCGAACATGTTAGTGTATAACGATAACACCTGAATGATGCAATATCAGCAAAAACAGCAATTAAACGAAAATACCACAGAACGGCTTTGATAATTAGTTTGATTACAATAAATCGACTGAATAATACATCATTGGCAACGAAATGCACATACGTAAGTTATTGTCAGGTTTTAAAAAAATCGAATGTTGGAAAATTTTAGAGTGGACGTACGCCTGCTTCCGCCCCCCTCTAAATCGCCTATGGTAGCGTATTTCTTGTTGTTGTGCAGTATTTCTTTTGTTGCCATAACGACCACAATTTAGTAAGACGAACAAGAAAAACAATGTGTATTATCACCTCATTGCTCTTTCTTTAAGCATATCAAAATAATGCAGGATCCACATTTTCTCATAGAAAGAGACAGACGCGTTTTCGGACAGTTATTACATCTGGGGCCATATTTTAGAAACATCTTAAGTAGAATCTTATCTTTATATCACCATTTTTCGTGATTCTATGTTTAAATCACAGTGGCCTTAGTGTTTATTAATTTTCAACTTATTAAGAATTTAAGAAATGATTATCCATTTACCGTTGTTTTCTTGCCAAAAAAACCCACAACAATTTGGAGTTCTGATGCGCAGGAATTAAACCACGAGGGCGTTAGCTCGAGTTATTTTATAGCCACGCATCAAAACGACAAAGAGTTGTTTATTGGCCGACAAACAACGATAATGCGAATATTATTTCGATTCTAACATGATTTGACATATCTTTTTCCAAATGTATTTGGAACTACTTTTTACTGTGCTCCGCTCAGAATCGGGACTACCTTTTACTATGCTCCGCTCAGGGATGATTTTTTGCGTTGTTTATTGGGTAGTTTAACAACGATAATTTTGTTGTTTGTCTTTATAAAAGTTAGCGAGTATCATGTTAAAATATTGTTTACTCAACTGTTAAGGAATTCATATATTTAAATTATGTATATAAAATAATAGCTTTCAAAAATAGGAACTAATTATTTTAAAGTAAACGTACAATGTTTCAGGACTAGAGCCACAGATTCCCTTTATACGATGTAGACTATATTGATGAATGTTTTACCACATCATAACGAAATTACGTTGATAAAATAAGAGAATTATGTATCATGATCTGTACAATAATAACGGATTGGTAATGAATAACTTGAACTCCGCGAGTCGGATGTGTCGCCTGACGCCAGATAGCTTTTTTACGTGAATCCAAATAAAGAAGCACTTTAGGTTAATGCTCAATTTTTTAAACATATTTATTGAAATCTTCAAAAGCATTGCACTCTGGCTAATTGCAAAGAAAATACTAATTAAAACCAAAAATGTGACACAAAAATAAGTATGAAAATTTACAAAGGGCAATAACTCCGAAAGTATGAGGTGCAGAGTAACGGTTCTTGTGCACTGCACTTCTCTCAATGAGATCTATCTACCTATGAAGTTTCAAGTTGATAGCTTTCATAGTCTTAGAGTTATGCTCCGGACAAAAATTAAGTATGAAAATAAACAAAGGGCAATAACTCCAAAATTATGCGATGCAGAGTAACTTTTCTTGGGCACTGCACTTTCCCTCAATGAGATCTATCTACCTGTGAAATGTCATGTTGATAGCTGTAATAGTCTAAGAGTTATGCTCCGGACAAGCGAAAGGGGACGCCGACACCGCCGCCGACGCCTCCGCCGACAAAAGTAACACCTATATGTCGCTTTTTCAGGAGACACAAAAATTAAAATTATTATTATTATTATTATTATTATTATTATTATTATTATTACCGATGATGATACTGAAATTGTTAAACTAATAAACGTTCATTCCGTGTATTAGAGACTGTCCTGCAACTTCACGATATCCTCGTGCACAGTGTACAGTCAGTTAAACGTTGCGTGCTCGATCGATGAAAGCAAAGCACGAGGAAATCGTGAAATTCGGGTGACATACAGAAAAGCTTATTTTGGCGTCATGTCGACTTTTGCTAAAAATATATTTACAACAGACACGTGGGCCCAAATTTATAAAGATTCGTAAGTCATTCTTAAGTTAGGGAAAATTAGTCCAAATCAGAATTTGCGTTTGAAATTCTATTTTTAAGAACATATTCCTCACAAATACAGAAAATTGATAAACTTGGACTAATGTTGCACGTATAGGTCCAAATATTGAAATAATACATTTCTGTGTCAGAAAATCGATTAATAAAATTTGAGAATTTTAAGATTGTTTTTTTTTTAAATGTTGGCCTTAGATTCGTTGTAAATACCAGCCCTGGTAAACCCTTGATAAAAATATTATGGTTACAAAAGACACGTGGGCCCATATTTATAAAGATTCTTAGGTCAATCTTAACTTAATGAGAAGTAACGTTTGAAACGCTATGACAGACACTAAATGTTAATGCCTTCTAAATACATTGAACATTATGTTACCCTTTTTTCGAGTATAACAGCAACATTTACATAAAAGGTACTAAACCACCATCACAACACGGCGCGTCGCCGACGTCGTTGTCACGTTTGATAATTGATCGGGTTGTGTGTATAACCTGTAAATTGCAATAATTAAATAACAAATCTGTTCCTAAAATATGTTTATAACTACAGAAAGCCTTTAAACCATATTGTTGGTCTCAACCAATAGTTGCAGTAGTCCGAGGAACTATGGCCTATTAAATGCAACGTAATAGTACATCACAAAAATAGTGCTCCTATTTTTTTAAGAGTAATACAATTTAGTAAGTCTGCATACTTTTATACGCTTTCGTACCATTTATGAAATACGTTACAGTATATGTCTAAACTGTCTACAAAATCACCACTTGCTTTAAACATCCAGAACATAGAAACATGCGAGCCGCGTACAGGTAGAACATGCATCAGCATAATTGGAAGTTACGTGTTACACAATACCAATACTTCACAGCATTAATAAATGCAAAAAAAAATGTGAACAGTATAAAATTTTTGCTCCGAATCTGTTCTTTATCTAGTTTATATTGCTGGCACTGTAGCGCATTCTACTATTGTATAAAAACAAACTTGCATTTTATACAAGAGCTGTCTCTCTCCACTATTCAAACCGCTTTGTCACAGTTATGGGCCTTTGTCAGTAAAAAAAAGGGGGGGGGGGGGCCAATTCTGCTTAAATACTGGTCACATTTATGGTCCTTGGCCAGTAACCTTATATAATGACCCTGATGACATGTGTGAAGTTTAAATTGAATATCTGTAGTAGATATAGAGATACAAAGTTTTTGCAGGCAAACTTTAACCTAAATTTCTAAGTACAATAAGGGGCATACTTCTGCTCAATTGCAGGTCAGAGTTATGGGCCTTGGTCAGTGACCTTACATAATGACCTTGAAGACATGTGTGAAGTTGCAATTGAATATCTGTAGTAGTTACAGAGATATGCACTTGTTGCACGCAAACCGTAACCTGAAATTTCGAAGTACAGAAAGGGACATAATTCTGAAAAATTGCAGGTCATAGTAATGGGCCTTGTTCAGTGATCTTACATAATCACTCCAAAGACATGCGTGACGTTTTATTGAATTTCTGTAGTAGTTACAGAGATATAGAGAATTTTAGGTTAGTGTATCTGTGTACTGGAATTTATCCGACGAGTTGAAGAAAGGTTTACACGGAAAGGCTTGCCGAGCCGTGTAAGCCTTTAGGAGACGAGTCGGATAAATTCAAGTACACAAAGACACTAACCTAATATTCTATTTATCCTACAATATTTTTATTTATTTATTCTATGTTTAACAAAGACAGTATTAACGTGTAATTATCTGAAACAATACTCAAAAACGCATTAAATTTACTGAATCTAACCTTGCATTGTAATATGGTATGTATTCATGATGTTTCCGCCACTCAAAATAGTCCTAAACAATTCAATGCAAAACGCAGTGTAACACGATAAAATATTGCCATATGCTTCGATTCAAATGCAATTCCGTGTTTCGACCAAACTCTTCAACAACAAAAGACCAAAATTGCTGGCAATTTTAACTTTCCAAAAGTGTATGCAGGATTCGCCGAGATGTTTATTAAAGCATTGCTATTATCTTTCAGAACATACACACAACTCGTGTGATTCAAATTTTCCAGATTGACACAGCATACAATTTAAAATGAAATACACCACTACTCACCCGAGTTTTTCATTGATAAAAACGTCGTGTTGACTAGTTTTACAGAGGTTCTAGCTTCCATAATCAGTTGTTAATCCGAGCATGGCATAATCGATAACGGTGCAAACAACATCATCATTCTATTCCTTTTAAAACAGTTGGTGTAAGCGGGTAATTCTTCGTGAAAGAAATAACCTTTTATGTAAATTTCCTTTCAAAAGTAAACTAAGCGAAGACTGCATCCAAATTACTAGATCCAAATCCTTGTGTTGGCAACAACTCTGTTCTCCACCCACAACTATCCAGCCTGGGCCCGTATTCACAAAGCCCCTTAGGTAAAATTTCAGTAAATTCCTTAAATTCATACAAATCCTTAAGTCCCTGGCTGTTTCATGTATA
Source organism: Congeria kusceri (assembly GCA_027627225.1). NCBI lineage: Eukaryota > Metazoa > Mollusca > Bivalvia > Myida > Dreissenidae > Congeria > Congeria kusceri. Next base: position 9,342 of record JAPFQT010000164.1, read on the forward strand.
GGTCTTTTAACATTAAAATATTGTTAACATGTAAATATTGCTTATATGTTTAGTATTACAGCCTTCTTTGCACAGAAATCTTTGGATTTCACAAAGAAAAATTTGATCTAAAGTTTTCACTTAAGTACAACTTAAGTTAGGATTTCCCTTAGGAGCTTTGTGAATACCAGCCCAGGTATCGGAAAACACTCGACTTATAGAAAATTTAAATGGGATTAATCTCATCGGTTCCATTCGAGCCATATATTCAACGGATACACTTTTTGATATAAATCTTATTATCATAATCCATCCATAAACACAGAAACACTAATTATTGTATTCTGACTGCTCTTTTTGAATTCCAAGTGTGTAAACTTACAACTCAACTGAATGACGTAAAACAAGTAGTTGTGTCATTATGCGCGCACGTGAATTTTGGCGAGTTATTTTAAACCGAAACTACCTGTATTGCTAACGGTTATTGATTCTTTTCCTGTACACATTTGTTACTATTTAATTTATGGTAATGTAGTATTTATTGTTAAGTAAATAATACAATGTAATTATTGAATGTTTAGTGTCTTATTTCCACCAATAGATGAACTGTTAAATATCGCCCCATTTCGTAACCTTTAAAATTACTTGTTTATGACGTCACTCACATTCCTGGAAAAAGTAGTCCGTCAAAAGTATATACATGTGGGTGTCAGATAAACCTTGCCTGTCGGATAAAGCAAAAGTTTATCTGATAGATAGAGTTTCCTTCTATAAAATCATTTAGAGGTAGGATAAATGTACTTGCTGCACGCAATCCTTAACCTGAAATTTCTCTTGCTCGCAAACCTTAACCTGACTTTTCTAAGTATAAAAAGGTCATAATTCTGCTAAAATGCTGCTCACAGTTATGGGTCTTGGTCAGTGACCTGAAGGCATGTGTTAAATTTCAATTGAATATCTGTAGAAGATATAGGTATGGGCTGGTATTTATCAAGAATCTTAGTTGAAAATTAAGAAAATTCTTAAAATTCTCGAATTTAATTATTGGATTTTCTGACAAAGTAAATGCATTTCTGAAAGATTTCCACACATTATTTGCAATATAATTCAAGGTGTATTAACATCTAGCATTAGTCATGCAAATATTCCAAAGCATAGTGTTTGAAACACAATTTCTAATTTTGACTTATGTTCAACTGAAGTTAAGAATGGCTTACGAATCTTTATAAATATGGGCCATGGAGTTGTTGCACGCAAACTTAAACCTGATTTTTTAAAGTACAAAACGGGGAATAATTCTGCTAACCTGCAGGTCAGAATTATGCTATGGGTCTTGGTCAGTGACCTCACATAATGACCCCGAAGACATGTGTGAAGTTTCAATTGAATATCTGTAGTAGTATGGGATTGTTGCAGGCAAACCTTAACCAGAGCATTACGCCGACGGCGACGCCAACTAACGGATAAGTAGTTTAGCTAGAACAATTCAGAGAATAGTCGAGCTAACAAGAAAATAGTTGTTTTCGGACAAGCTCAAAGATTTCGGGAAAGTTGAAGTGTTCATGGTCTTTGTCCGATAGGACAAGCGCTTTAACAAATTATAAGAGTAGTTCATTAATGTACTGCAAACGTATACAGTATGTCTTATGAAATCCCAGCTACATGTGTTTATTTCACTTGCTTGAAGGAACGATGAATGACTCTTACGGTTTCTAACATTTATGTTCCTGAGTCCATATCCTGAAATTTCGGGAGATTTCCTCGGAAACATTGTTTGAGTCTCCATGTTTTTTGTTTAATTTAGCAGAGATGTAATTGTATAAAATAATTGTTTTGTATACACTATCCGTTTAGTTATAAGGTGGATTCAACGGAAGGGGCGCAACTACTATCAGAAATTTGCAAACAGGTAACATCGAGTTGTTTCCCTTGCTATCAAGCGGATTTATTGTTTTACTGATTATATTGAGCATTAGTTTAGTCTCGTTTACAAAGACATTAAAGTATAATTATTTCAGTTTATTTGATACAGAAAAGTAATAAAGCAACGCTAATGATTTTATTCGCTGGTTTAATATATATGAAATAATCCATGTAGATCTACATGTTACAAGTAAATTCGATGAATTGATATTCCCGCGGAATAAAGCATATCGAAGCAAACCAAGCAAGAGCTGTCGGGGGGACAGCGCGGTCGATATCTTAATGGTTTTAGAGAAATGTCCATGTAACAAAAAAATGGCAATAATCCTAAAATAATGTTAGCTAAAGTAATGGAACTTGTTATCAATCTGCACAGTGTCACCATAAAGAAATTTTAGTTGAATACCTGTAACAGTATTGAAGGTATTTCATTAACGTTCAACAACAAAAAATGAAAAAAAAACAAACACCCACCCTACCCAGATATGTCACTTGTCATATATCTGCACTGTGGCACCATTAGCAAGTACCGTAAAATATCTATATTTTCGGACACTGTAGATCTTCGGACACCCTCTTTTTTTAAAACTATAATTAATGAATCTGAATTTTCGGACATTTTATATGACAGAGGTATTTTAGCTGAATTCTAACCTGTTTGCGTTAATCCGGTGACACATCGCACACGTGTTTATAGAATCGGATGAAGGTCATAAAACCAGGCAGATGGATGAGTCGAGGCGGTCGACCGTTACATTAGCGTTATAAGGTTAAAATAATAATGCCATAAATAATTGGTTTACCCGATTTTGTATAACGGTATTGATACCGTATATTAAACATGCTGTTGAAATTATCCTATTAAGGAACCAGTCTTAATTATTTACGAATAAATTCTGCTTATTTTATTCACAGTTGTTGTTTTTATGTCGTTTCAGGTACGCGACAGCAAAGCTGTGAAATTGCATTTTTCTCAAAGGTTCGTAATTTTCTGTAAAACAAATCATACATGTGAAAAGATTTAAAAACATCGCTAAACATTAAAAAATACTATACGGCGTGGTATTTAACAAGCACGCGCAACTATCCGTGTATATTCGGCAAAAAACGTTATACGCTGGACGTATCCGAACGTAATTGCAATATTGTCATATTGTCTATAAATTTTCGGACACCTGTACTTTGGGAATATTTTAGTGTATCCAAATTTTCGGACACGAAAATTTTTAATCATTTTAAGTGTCCGAAAATATAGATCTTTTACGGTATTCCAAGTTTCAGTTCAATTTATGTAACAATATTCAATTTATTGGACTGAAATTTAACAAAAAAATCTAAGTAATGAAAAAAATTGCGCATTTTTCATTCAATAAAGGGCAATAACTCTAAAGAATATTGACTGATCCAAGTGAAAGTTGGCGTGCATTACTGCACTATGTTAGTACATATTTTATATCTATTTTAAGTTTCATGGATTTCTACTAGCCAGTTACTGAGAAATGGCAGAGGACAGAAAAGCATAATGGACGGGCGAAGGACGGACTGACGAGTAACGACTAGGAGTATGGATATTACACTAAGTAATTATCACGAATAAAAACATTTTGTGGTATATAGAAAATATATATAAAAAATACCTTATTCAGTTTTGGAAATGGTATTGTTAGGAAAAAAAACGGAATCGAAAACTAAGCATAGTCCATTATGTCCTCAAGCCTTTTCATTTACACAAGTTTAGAGCGAAATGTTATGTCTCATAAGAATGTATGTATTAAACATATTCACGAGTAGAGTGCTGGGGTAGATAGGTGAATTGCTAACCAGGGCCCGATTTTTCAAAAATTCGTAAGCATGTTATAACAGGATTACCTTTGTTTCTTTATTTTCATATGGAAATAAAGTGTACATAATAATGTGGTCAAGACGTGTTACATTTTGAATGAAAAGTTTATGTCCGATAAACACAACAAATAATATAGTGAGTTGTAAAATAATGTTATAATTGTAATTTTTATCGATGAAATAAGAGACTTAAGCCAGTTTTCCTTACGCCAAATCGAGAAATTGGAGCCAGTTACCTAACAACAGAAGCAGGCCATTGAGTTCTTCGTCGCAGCGCAGGTAAGAGTTGCAGTGAAAAACAACTGCTGGTAAGTGTCGGTTCGTGCCATTGTTTTCGTCGGAAGCTTGGTACACCTGTACCAGTATATACGGAGGAGGAAGGGACAGAAGCCAGTAACCACTTGCGTCCGGTTTGTAGACTTCTGGTATACGATTCAGCTTGACCTTATCAGCATTTAAAGCCCGACAAGATGTTTCCAATTTAAACATGGGACATATTCGAAAGACCAATTAACGTACCGTCGTCGAACGTGGGACATATGAAACAGGGCAGACGTGGAACGGGAATTCGTGCAGACGACATTTCCGCACAAGTTCAGAACGAGGCAGGAATCGCAGGGGTTTATGAAACGAACGTTGGAGGGGTCGGGTGTCGTGAAGTACAAATAGCGATAGTATACTTGGTTAAAATTACAAACAATATTGATACACGGTAATATTCAACCATGCCGATTTGGAACTAAAATGCTAGGCACAGTACTTTATTCGTTGAATATTGGAAAGCTATACTCGTATCGTTGTGCCAAAAGTGTGTAGGTTTACCTGCCAAACATGTTAAGTTAATGTATATAAAATAGATATTGCGGTAATACAACAAACAAACAAGGTCCGTCAGTGGACAACGCGCTCTTCTATTCAAAGTGTTTTAGTTGGTAACTATTTTGGAAAGTTAAAGGGGCATAAATGTGTTGAAATACATAGCTGAGTTATGGAAATAATTTCATAAATTTATTCAAAATTTTAAGTGAATACTATATACAATTTAAAAATTATAAGACTTAGAAACAAAAACTGTTAACCCCAACAACTTACATGTGATCAGGGGGCATAACTATGTCAAATCAGAGTTATGTGGATTGTGGCACCTGATGCTGTAGTTGATGACAAAGGTATTTTCCAAGTTTCAACTGAATAGCCTATCAAGTTTTGAAGTTATACATCTTTTGAATATAAACTTTAACCAGAAACTATATGTGAAAAAAGGGGGATAACTCTGTCAAAAAACAAAACAGAGTTATGGGGAATGTTGCACTTGATGTTGGAGTTGATGACAAAGATATATTCCAAGTTTCAAGTGAATACCTTTTGTAGTTTTGTAGTACATTATGTGCAGTCATGAATAAAGATCTTACACTTAGTAATCGTCACGAATAAATATCATAAAGCAATTGTTGTGAACAAGAGCTGTCAGAGGACAGCACGCTCGACTATTCGAAGTATTTCAGTTGGTACATATATCGAAAAGTGGAAGGGGCATACATTTGTTGAAATACAAAACTTTTAAGTGAAAACCGTATATAGTTTATAAATTTTAAGAATTCGGAACAAAAACTTTAACCACAAAAAATATGTAAAAAGTGGGCATACCTCTATACAAATACAAACCCGAGTTATGGAGATTGTTGAACCTGATGCTGGAGTTGATGGCAAAGGTATAATTCGAGTTTTAAGTGAATAACAAATTAAGATTTCAAGGTATAAGACTTCTGAATATAAACTTTAAGCAGAAAACGTAAGTAAAAAAGGAGCATAACTCTTTTAAGATACAAAACAGAGTTATGGGGAATATTGTTCCTGATTCTGCAGTTAATGACAAAGGTGCATTCCAAGTTTCAGGTGAATAACTTTGTAGTGTCGAAGTTATAAGACTTTTAAATATAAACTTCAACCAGAAAATCATTTTAAAAAGAGGCATACCTCTGTCAAAATACAAAACAAAATTATGGGATATGTTGCACCTGATGTTGGAGTTACAAATGTACAATTAAAGTTTCATGTGAATCACTTATGTAGCTTTGAAAATACAAGACTTTTGAATATAAACTTAATCCAGAAGACCCTGACCCCACCCACCCCTATGTATTAAGTTTCATTAAAATATCTCAATGCGTTCTGAAGTTTTTGAGCGGAAACCGTTTTTCTATTTTTAGTAACAGTGACATTGACCTTGATCCCAGCCACCCCATATGCAATCCCAAGTGAGGCCTTCTATAAGGTATCTATGAATGAAGTTTCATTACAATAGCTCGATCCTTTCTCGTGCTATAGAGATATGGAGTTGTTGCACGCAAACTTTAACCTGAATTTTTAAGTTCAAAAAGTGGCATAATTCTGCTAAATTGCAGGTCAGAGTTATGGGCCCTGGTCAGTGATCTCACATAATGATCCTTTATAATGTGAAGTTTCAATTGAATATCTGTAGTAGATATAGAGATATGGAGTTATTGCACGCAAACCTTAACCTAGGCATTACGCCGACGCCGACGAACGGGTGAATAGTCGAGCTTATAACATGAACAACATTATCTATGCTTTCTATATGTTCAGACGTTCAAGCACTGCGACAAAATGCACTTGAATGCATTACAAAAATAATCAGTAACAAACCCACGACTTCTGATTCCGACGTTTGCAATTATAGTAATTGCCCTTTCTCTTCCGAAATCAGGCCATTTTTTTCTGTGTTTCGGGCAGCCCTATTCACCTAGCGAAAACCCACCGACCCTAAAGTTTTTATTGAAGATTGTTTTTTACGTGAAATCCGTATTTCCGTATTTAATGTGTCTTTAAAAAAGTAAAAACAAACTTACACCCGATCCTACCTAACTTTTGTGAAACCGTTGCCCGAAAAACACATTTTTTTTTGGCCTCACTATAAAACTCTATTTTTGACATTCATGCTTGATTGTACGGTATGTTGTAATCAAATTAAGATTTCTATAAATAATCATGAACCTGATATATAAGAACTTATTCACCAACCTGTTCATAGACTTAAGAATAACGAATAGACTCACACTCAATAAAAATACTACGCAAATATGCTGGGTACCAATGCCTCTATTGTCATTAAAGAGTATATGTTCGATTTTACAACATATATATTTGCATAAATTAAACAACTAATAATAAATTTCCATATACTTCGATTTAAAATGAAAGAAAAGTTAATATGAACTATTGTTGAAAAACGCATAGTTAACTACTTTTTAATCAGAAACTAGTTTTAGGCTGTACAGACAGAAACTCCAATACATGTATAAACGTTTACTCTACAGTTATTTTAGGTTACACAACACTAATAAACGATGCAAAAGGCGAAAATCGTATTTGTTGACTCATTCGATATTGTATTCGTCACGTTTATGTTTATATGTCTGCTTTCAAGTTATTTTGTCACTTTCATCAGTTTACTAGTATTCTTAAATAATTGATATGAATGATCGTACATACACACTTTTACAAATCGTTCTAAATAAAGAACTCTGTAATTTGAGTTGCTGAACCCTAGACAGATTCAAGTAAACAGTTTTCTTTGAACAGAACAGTTTCAAGAATATTCTTTATTATTACGTCTTAAGTCTAAGAATAGATTGGCGAATACGGGCCCTGGATGCCAACATATATGTTGACAAAACTACGACTGTTTTTGTTATAACAGTAACATTTTCACCAGAAACCAATTCTACATGTGGTTATTTAAAACGGTATCTAGTTATTTTTGTCACCAGTTACAATCAATGCTGTCCAATCCAATAGCAAAAGCTGTCGGAAGACAGCACGCTCGACTTGTCTTGTACTTGTCAGAGTAACTAGCATTTTTCTAAAACAAACTGTTTGGAAAGTAACGGCCAAACATGTTTCTAGTTTGAATAAAATCCCTCAAGCCAATCAAGAGATACAAGCTTACCGAAAAACTTTAACCGATCCAAATAAGTTTAATAAGTTACCCAAATAAGTTTCTACAAAAATACCCATAATTATGACACATTTTAACTAGAGTTACGAAACTCGGCCTATGGGTTCATTTTAATAATAAATGGTTAAAGTTTGAATAAGTAATCCCTCAAGCCATTCCTGAGAAACTAGCTTATCGAAAATCGTTAACCTAGGCGGACGACGACGCCGACACCGACGCCGGGGAGAGTAGAATAGATTGCCTTTTCATCGAAAATTCGAGCTAAAAATTAAAATTAATTATCAAAAAACATAAATGCGAGATTGTATTTTTGTTAAATATGGAATGTCTTAACGATTGTTATACCAAACGCATCCGTAGATTTGGTAGAACATACAGCAATCATTATCAAGCATAAAGATCGTACTCGAAGTAATCAACACGAATGCACATCGTACACTAAGTAATTAACGCGAATAAAAATCGTACACTAATTAATTAACACGAAAAACGATCGTAATCAACACGAATAGAGATAGTTATTTCAGTAATCCTCAAGAATTTAAGAACCGTTCACCAAGTAATCATCACGAACAAAGATCGAACACTAAGTAATTATAACTAATTAAGGTCGTACACTAAATAATAATTAATAATAAAGATTGTACATAAAGTAATTGCCACTAATAAAAGATCGTACATTACGTAATAATAACTAATTAATTTCGTACATTAAATAACTATCACTAATAAAGATCGTACACTCAGTAATCCTCACGAATAAAGACTCAGTAATCCTCAAAAATAAAGATCGTGCACTAAGTAATCCTCCGGAATAAAGATCGTTCACTAAGTAATCGTCACGAATGTTGACATATAAAAGTTGGACAATTTTAATTCCTGATAGGTAAGTAACTCTTTAGGTTTATTTTTAACTTTGTTTATACATAAAAAACAACAACATAACTTTCTACAATCTCTCGTATACAAGACAATTATAAAGTGTGTGTTTCTCAGAAAGAGACGAGTCGCCATGCTAGCATTTGTAATATGAAAATTCTGTGAGCAAACACCTTTAGTTTCGCTGCCAATATCGGAGTCTTCCTAGGCTACATGTCATGAAAAACAAAACAAAAACATGTATACTCGTGGCGATTTCTTTCGGTTCTGTCGTGGGAAGAGAACTATTTTAGTTTCTGGCAACCAGATCAGAAGATACTTCAATGTAGTTGAGTAAATCAGCAGCAGAATCAAGTACCGGTAAATCGCGGTTGGTTCTTTCGCGGCGGGCAATCCCAGGTGAATTTGACTAATTGTATTTTTGGGGATCTAATTCCCCACCCTAGAGCCAAACATTTGTGTCTAAATCCCCACAATAGGGGATGCTTAATTGGTGTATCAAATAGCCCGGAGGCCAATATTACCGGGATCTAAAATCCGAACAAGGTATATTTTCCGGGACTTGCTGGATTATAGGAATATCTTCAGGTATTTTGTACATAATTAACAGGAAAACCAGACACTGATGTTTCTGTTATTTGTAAAAATAATGAGTTTTTGTAACATGCAAGGGTGCTAGGCAGTCAAAAGAAGTCAACACATCTGTGTCACAACGACCACAACTCACGTGCATTTGATCATAATCTAATCACCTTGGAAATATTTAACAAACTGTCATTGTGTCCGTTTGTCAAACTCATATTGTATGATGCTTCATGGCATGCCACAAACTAAATATGAAAGCTCTCAGCCACGCAGTTTCAGAGAAGGTTTTTAAAGTGTTCCTTTTTTAAATCTATATTTAGATAATTCCTGTGAAGTTTGGTAAAAATCTGCCCAGAGGTTTAGGATGAGAGGTTGTTTGAATGAAAATATTGACGCGCGACGCACGACGGACAACGGAATAAAGGTGATTATAAAAGCTCACCACGAGCACGTTGTGCTCAGGTGAGCTAAAACACGCATTTGGACGGGCGTAGCTATGTTATTTTTTTATCAAAACCCGGACGCGGGTCAGAAAAAATCGTGTTTACTTCGCAACAAAAAAATCATAATCAGTTAAAACCATTCAACTGGTGTTCTTTGGACTATCGTGCACGTGCTGTCGTCGAGAAGCTTGTCACTCGTGTACCAGTCTATTTCAGATGTTTCAATCCAACATTAGACGCGTGACAAGCAGCAGACGCGCAGACAACAATTTGTGCAGACGACAGTTCTAGAAACCAGAAGGAATGATGTAGGCTACCGCGTAGAAGCGGAAGTTAGGGTTGCATCGGGAGTTTTGTCGCGTATGACAGGAGACGCTATGCATGATCATATTTTTCATTAATAATATTTTTCACACACCTGTGAAGAAAAGGATCTAATTTGTTACATTGGTAATTGTGAAGAATGTGATTGGCCAAAACGGTGTATCTTTGATGATCAAAGGAGAATCACAAAAGAATAGGATTTCATTGCATATCAAACATTGGGTGCGATAAAAACTTCACAGAACATGTCAAGAATAAGATTGTGCAGTGTAAAGAATAAGAGCTCGATTGTCACACTGGGAAGAATCGGATACTATTTTTCACAGATGTGAAAACATAATTTGTGAAAACTATGGTCCTTCAGCGCTATAGGACCTCCAGAGTGCAGGGCCACGGGGTCGACGGCTGCCCTTTTACATTGACACATTAATCACAAACAATACTTCGTAACATTTTAGATGATATGTGTATATTTCAATGAAACGATTTGACCATTAAGGGACAGAATAATGTGCATGGAGTATGAAACAATGAACAGTAATTCCGGGTACATGTTATAAAGGCGCGTCAGATTGAACAGTTTTTCCCACACGACGAAAACTTGCCAATACATTTAAAAGAAACATTTTAACTTTGTACATGACGAATGTCAGATAGATAAACGTGCAACATTCATACATTGAGTGTGTAATTTCAAGACGACAGCCATAATTATGTTGATAAAAAATCCCCTTATTGAAGGGTGGAAATAGAGTGAATACGTTATTCGAAACAAATTGCATTCATTCGCTATAGAACATCTATTAATATACTTAAGAAATAATGTTCGATTTAGAGTTGTTTATCGGCTAATAAATCACAATTTTGGGTTTTGATGCATAGGAATTAAACCACGAGGGCGTTAGAACGACACATCGTTGTTTATTAGCAGATAAACACAGATAATACGAAGAATATTTCGATTCTAACATGACCTGGTAACATATTCCGCAATTACAATCCGAAATATATTTGACAGTTTCGGAACTTTTTTTCGGGTTGTTTATTGGTACCTTAGTTTAACAACGGTAAATATTGTTCTTAGTCTAGTATAGAAAACACAGTTCGTGTCATGTTAGAACATTACTTTTACATAACTTGCTAATGTTTTTATTTCCGCTGTGTAAGTTAAATTAAACAGCAGTTTTATATTGACACGCGCAGTTTTCTAAAGACAAAGAAGAAAATATTTCGTTGTAAAATAGCAAATAAACAACTCGCAAGTCGTAAAATATACTTTGCATTGTAATTGCAGAATATGTTGTCATGTCATGTTAGAATCAAAATAATTTTCGCTTAATCGTTGTTTATCTGTAATAAAGAACGATTTTTCGTTCAGGTGCGCGAATATTCGATTTGATTAAATTTTCGATTTATCGTTGTTTATCGGCCAATAAACAACGATTTGGAGTTCTGATGCGTATGCATTTAAAAAAAGGGCGTTGTTTAATAGCCACGCATCAGAACGACAAAGAGTTGTTTATTGTCCGATGAACAATGATAATGCAAACATTATTTCGATTCTAACATGAATTGACAAATATAATTGCAATTGTAATAAAAACTATATTTGTCTATGCTCCGCTCAGAATCGGGACTTCTTTTTGCATTTTTTATTGGGTAGTTTAACAACGATAATGTTGTTCTTTGTTTATAGAAAAATAAGCGAGTAGCATCAGCCGTTTTTATTTACAGATAAACAACTCTAAATCACAAATTATTTCTTAATTATACACGAATTCGTGTCGCCAAACAACGTGTGACCAAACTTACCGAGTATTTTCTCCACAGTTTATGTACCTATCAATGTTACAATATACTAATTCCAATCCTTGTGTAATATAATGTAAAAGCGATAACTTTAACACAAAATAAATGCAACATTTTGCGCATAGGGACCCTAATAACCATACCTTTTCTTAAAGAGCATTCTAAGCTGAATTGATTTAAGCAATAAAAAGGGTATGTCATGTAATATGTAAGAAAGAACTCGACACTAAACAAACATGACTGTTTTATCACCATCTTTTTACCGGCTACTTTCTAGTTCAATGTAACCCGTCTAAGCGCAAGTGTCATACTGTAGTCTCCAATCTTAAAACATATCAGTGATTTATTATTGCATACCAATGCTTACCCTACCAACATCTCAAAAAAATATATCAAAGCAAGTGTCTAAATCTAAAAACATGTCTTCGAGTTAAGCTTGTTGATTTATTTAGAGAGGACAGCCCTACACGACTTATTTATTTAGTGTAATGTGACCTCAACATTTGGGGGAGGCGGGCAAACCCAGAGAATTTGACTGTCGGGAATTGCTTTCAGTCTCAAATCCCGTATATGCCCGCCGCTCCCCCCTGGGGAAAAATATTGATAGGTGCATTAAGTGTATACAATTGATTTACCGGTAGAGATATATTTGACAAGTATATCAAAGATAAAATAAGAGGGCCAAATGGCCCCGGGTCGCTCACCTGAGTTGACTGAAACACAATAGCTCGTAAAAGGTTAATAGCGTATTCAGAGATGTGACCACTGACAGCAATGTTTTTAGTGAATCAAAACAATTTGAGGAATTTAATAAATGGTAGAAATATTTATGTAAAATTATCTCAGAATCCAGCAAGCCGTTTCAGACAAGAACATTTTCAAAATGAATGTCAACCAAGGAACATTTGTGCAAATTTATTTTGAAATTCCGGTTGGTGGTTTCTGACAAGAAGATTTTCAAAGTTTTCTATATAACATGTAAGGACAATTGCCCAACCCCTTGCCTGTCATAATTTTTACAAATCAAAATGATTTGAAGAAATTTGGTAGAGGATCACCCAAGGAACATTTCTGTAAAATTATTTTGAAATCCATTCAGCGGTTTCGGACAAGAAGTTTTTTTTCTAGTGTTCTATATAGCCATAGAAGGAAAACTGCCACGATCCCCCAGTGGCCATGTTTTTTAACGAATCAAAATGATTTAAAGAAATTTGGTAGAGGGTCACCCAAGGAATATTTATGTTATTTTGAAATCTGGTCAGCGGTTTCTGAGAAGTTTTGTATATAGCTATATAAGAAAAAAAATCCTCTGGCGGTCTTTTTTTTAACGAATCAAAATGATTTGAAGACATTTGGTAAAGGGTCACAAAAGGAACTGTGAAATTATTTTGAAATCCGGCCAGCGGTTTCTGAGGAGAAGATTTTCACAGTTTTCTATATAGCTATATAAGTGAAACTGCACCACCCCCTAGCGGCCATGTTTTTTACGAAATCAAAATAATTTGGAAAAATTTAGTAAAGGGTCACCCAAGGAACATTTCTGTGAAATTATTTTAAAATCCAAGAGTGGTTTTGAACAAGAAGATTTTTTTAAGTTTTCCAGTTTTTTAGGGTTTTGGTTGCCATGGCAACCATAGTTTTCTAGATATTCAAATGAATTGAAGGACTTTGTTAAAGAACCATCCCAGGAACTTTCCTGCTAAGTTTGCTTAAAATCCGCCAAGCGGTTTCAGAGAAGAAGTTGTTTAAAGTAAACATATTGGCGACGACGACGACGACGGACAACGATGACGACGGACAGTGACTGACTAGAACAGCTCACCCTTAAGCACTTTGTGCTCGGTGAGCTAACAACAACAACATATTATGGTAAAACACGTGACCATATGTTTTATGGAGAACTTAGTTTTGTAAATACCTCACCGTTGTTTCACAATCATGTTTTTGTTGTAGATGCAAATGCACATATAATAAATCCTAGCGTTCTGTTAATACTATTTTAACATGGAAACAGCACTTGATCCTGTTCACATTTTAAGTTTCATTTAACAAATCGAAGTTGTCGTTTGTGAAGTTTAACATATAATTTGACCCAAAATAAACATGTATCGATTCGCGATTAAGGTTTTTTGTCAACATGTAAAATTTTTTTTTTAATTTACCGCAATATTTTATAGAGAGAACACAAAATAATGCGTATGCGAAACATCTGCATAGCAATGACAACAATATATTTCCTGTCCTGTATAATTCCGTGCAGTATTAAATGAAGAAGTACAAACATTAAAGGTGCTCACTCGTGCTGGAAAATGTGACACAACCAAACAATGCAACGACGTGACACAACCAATCGACGCAACGACGTGACACACCAATAACCAAATGATACAACGACGTGACACAACCAAACGATGCAACGACGTGACACCAACCAACAATGCAAGCACGTGACACAACCAAACGATGCAACCACGTGACACAACCAAACGATGAAATGAAGTGACACAATCAAGCGATGCAACGACTTGACACAACCAAAAGATGCAACAATGGCACAACCAAACGATGTGACACAACCAAATAATAATAGTTAATCGATTGAAACGTTTTCTTTGATTTCAGGTGAAATAATTATTTATTAAACGATCTTTTCTTTGAATAATGGAACAAAGAGTATTTATTCAACCACACGAGCAATAATTTAAGGAAGATTTTTATAATGGAGCAATAGAAAGAAAGCGGATAACCTCGCATATTAGCATATAATTATATACTCAACCCCAAAAAAGAAACATGACACTTCATAATTTGATACATTCTTTTAAGTTAAACCGATTTTAAGCAAGTGCAGTAAAGAGTAACTCTGTTAAAATACAAAACAGAGTTATGGGGAATGCTGCATCTGAAACTGGAGTTGGTGACAAAGGTATATTCCAAGTTTCAGGTTAATAACTAACTTACGATTCGTAGATTTGAAGGCATAAGACTTTATCTAAAACATTGACCAAAATTTAGACGCGTTAACCAGGGCGAGTAGGAAAGCTCACCAACTCTTCAAATATTCGAGCTAATATCAGTGCTCCGGATAAGCTTTTGGACTTTGTGCAAATGTACGCTTACCTCTGCAAATTTGGGAGTAAATGTACACTCTCTAGAATTGGGGGGGGGGGGGGGGGGTAAATGTACACTCTATGAAGGATTAGCGGGGTTAAATTTGCATCCAATAATACATTACGATACTACTATCACTACTCTGTTGCTGCTGCTGGTACTACTACTGCTACTACTTATACTACTTATACTACGTATACTACTTATACTACTACCTTCTTATACTACTACTACTACTACTACTACTGCTGCTGCTACTGCTACTGCTACTAGTACTAGTACTGCTACTACTAGTACTGATGCTGCTGCTGCTGCTACTGCTACTGCTACTACTACTACTACTACAGCTACTACTACTACTAGTTATAATAATAATAATAATAACAGCAACACCATTTGAATACCATAATGGTACAATTGAGAATTCAGAACATTTAAAGACTGTTATTGCTGGAAATAACAACTCCACATTGAGGTAGGCATGCCTGTCCATATTTTCTTTTTTTTCTTTCAGAACGAACATCGGAAAACATTGTGCGTAAATGTACACCCAATTCTATTGTTCTGTGCGTATTTTCAAATGTTCTGTGAGTAATTTACGCGTGTACGCGCCTTATCTGGGACTCTGGGCTAAAACAACAATCATATAACTGTTTATAAAATATGTTGTTTAAAAAAGATACATTCTTAGTAGCGAATATTACAGAAATAAATGAACTAAAATTTTACCCGTAAAATACACAAAATACAAATAAATTATCATAAGCCAAATTAATTTATGTTGGTAAAATATTATTTTACTCAATCAATATTTTAATTAATTTTGTATTCGCTGGTAAAACAATACGACTATATAATTTTATACAAATCTGAACTTCCAATGAATTTAGATTGTTTTGAAAGCATTAACACTAAATAGTATAATCAGGTCGCGTAGCCTAAGGGAAGCAACTGCTGCAAGGAACTCACCACGAAGTAACATTGAGTTGTCTTCCGTGCTATTTAGGTAGTGCGTTCGCCAACACAATATTAATGTAAAGAGCCGTATTATATTATTATAATACCTGAATTGTTTTTATTTTTATGACATTTTATTATTTTCCATAATTTGCTTGACTGTTCAATTATGAGTTAGTTACTAGCAGGCATTACTTTTATTGCTGTTAAACAAAGTGCAACGTTTTATCGAAAACGCATCGGGTAATACGATGAAGTCGTAGGAATTAAAGGAACAGTTCACAGTTTTTGGTTGTGAGAAATAGTTATCAAACACTGACTTTTGTTTGTCCTATAATATATTTATTGTTCATATTTCACAATTTGGAATGCACATTGATCGTGCAAAGTTAAACGTTTGACGAATATTTGTTATTTTTTGAGGATAATTGCTACCTGGTAGACATAGCCTAGTAATTTTTTGCACAAAAAGGCAGAACAAATATCAACATAATTATGTTTTGCAACCAAAACAGAATAACAGACAAACGTTTTGATACGCAGATTCTACAAATTTCTGTTTTGAAATTCCCTTTTTGAGAATTATTATCCAACCCTAAACTACGAAACTGTCCCTTTAAATCGATATATACGAATTAATTAAACGTGACATTTAACGGCATAACATGAATTATCTAAGGAGTTGTTAATGTCATTTTAAACTATGATGTGACATTTGGTGAACGTGTATTTGTTGTTGTTTGTCTGCGAAATCTGACTGATTAAAAACTCCAGCAAATCAAACCCCAAATAAAACTGTGTAAACTGCAATTACCTATGCTTAGGCAGTATTGCCTACATGTATTGTATATGGACACTATTAAACAACAGCCCCAATGCAGTTGACTCACAGATCATACGAGGTACGTACATGTGTATATTAATTGTAGTAGTACAGTGCTTGTTCTTCCACACTCGTACAGACAATTTGACATCACCATAAACTGCTGACATTACAATTTGACAAACAAACTTTTTGCGACGTAAAGTAAAGACAAGAGGGCCACGATGGCCCTAGGTCGCTCACGTGAGTTTAAGGCATCCCAGTTTTGACCCCAGGGGCATCATTTGAACAATCTTTGTTGAAGACTGGTATACAATGTTACATACCAAATATGAAACCACTGAGATTTACGGTTTCACAGGAGAAGATTCTTGAAGTAATTTTGCTAGTGAAGTCTATACAAACAATGTGACCCCCGGGGCGTGGCCAGTTTTGACCCCAGGGCATCATTTGAACAATCTTTGTAGAAGACCCCTATACAATGTTACCAACCAAATAACAAACCTCTGGGCCTCTGCGGTTTCAGAGAAGAAAATTTTCAAAGTCATTCAGCTATTGAAGTCTATAAAAACAATGTGACCCCGGGGCGTGGCCAGTTTTTACCCCAAGAGCATAATTTGAACAATCTTTGTAGAGGACCAATATGCAATGTTACATACCAAATATGAGACGATTTTTGCAGTAATTTTGCTATTTAAGTCTATATAATCCATGTGACCCCGGGGCGTGGATAGTTTAAACCCCAGGGGTATCCATTTGAACAATTTTTGTAGAGGACCCCTTTACAATGTTACCATCCAAATACCAAACTTCTCGACCTTGCGGTTTCGGAGGAGAAGACATTTAGCTATTTAAGTCTATAGAAACAATGTGACCCCCAGGGCGTGGCCAGTTTTGACCCCAGGGCATCATTTGAACAATCTTTGTATAGGACCACAATACAATGTTACCAACCAAATACCAAACCTCTAGGCCCTGCGGTTTCAGAGGAGAAGACTTTAAAAGTCATTTTGCAATACAAGTCTATATAAACCATGTGACCCCTGGGGCGTGGTAAGTTTTGACCCCAGGGGCATCATTTGAACAATCTTTGTAAACGACCACTAGAGGATGCCAAATACCAAATATGAAAGCTCTCAGCTATGCAGTTTAAGATGAGATTTTTTTTTAAAGTTTTCACTTTTTAAATATATTTTTAGCTCTGGTGACCTACATATGCAGCGGACCAAACGATTTGAACAATTATGAAAGAGGGTCACCCAATGATTATTCCTGTGAAGTTTGGTGAAAATCTGCCCAGCGGTTTAGGAGATGTTGTTTGAATGATCACGCTGTGCTCAGGTAAGCTAAAAAGTGTTAATGATGTGCACGATTTTAGATACAACACTTCATCAATGTTAACGAATCGTCATATATACATATAACGGCAAAGCAAAAGAGGTGTGTGCAAAAAATATGCGTAAAACACAAATATTATAAAATCCCCGTATTCGTTTAACTGTTTTCATATTCTTGTCGATATACTGTTCCTTTAAATTACACACGCACGAAATATCGTTGCATTTGAACAACAATAAATAACTATCGAATCAACATGCGTACATGGTTTAACAGCAGCGGGACAAGCGTCAATATAACCGTCTCCATAGCCTAGTGATTAGGGCGTTCGCATACGGAGCGGGAAGTCGAAGGTTCGTGTCTCGCCCAGGGCTTGTTCTGATATGGCCGGTTGTCTACCCAGCAGCCAGTTAAATCGAAGGGTACCGATTGCCTTTCTGCCGATGGGCCCGTCATATAGGATAGGAATTGGGAGTAAAGGTGTTTATCAGTAACGGAGTTTCTTAAGTAAAAACTGGATGGCCTTTATTCGCTAGATGTGATACAGTAATACAAACACTTTACTTTAATTTATAGAAGTCAACATAACAGGAAACATGCGCACCATGACAGTTTATCCAACCAAGCGACACAACAGCGTAAGACAACCAGGCGATACAACAGCGTAAGACAACCAGGCGATACTACAGCGTAAGACAACCAGGCGACACAACAGCGTAAGACAACCAGGCGACACAACAGCGTAGGGCAACCAGGCGACACAACGACGTAACACAATCAGGCAACACAACAGCGTAAAATATTCACAACAAAACGACACGACGATGGGTCTCAACCAAGAGACACAACGACAGAACTCAACTAAGAGAAACAACAACACAACGACTGAACTCAACCAAATGACAAAACGACGGAAAACAACCAAGCGACACAAAGGCTAAACACAACAAAGCGACACAAGGGCCGGACACAACCAAGCGACACAACGACGGAATTCAACGAAGAGACACAACGAGAGAAGTCAACCAGGCGTCACAACAATGGGATACATCCACGCGACACAACGACGGAACACAACCAAGCGAAACAACGAAAGAAACTCAACCAAGCAAAACAACGACGGAATACAACCAAGCAACACAACGACGGAAGTCAACCAAGCGCCACACCAACCGAATACATCCAAGCGTCACAACGACGGAACTCAACCAAGCGACACAACAATGGAACACAATCAGGCGACACAACGACGGAACACAGCCAAGGACACAAAGCCCGGACACAGCCAAGCGAAACAACGACGGAACTCAACCAAGCGAAACAACGACGGAATACAACCAAGCAACACAACGACGGAAGTCAACCAAGCGCCACACCAACCGAATACATCCAAACGTCACAACGACGGAACTCAACCAAGCGACACAACAATGGAACACAATCAGGCGACACAACGACGGAATACAGCCAAGCGACACAACGACTGCCAGACACAATTATGCGACATAACGTTTCATGAACCTAGCTTGTGCACATGTTGAGTTATCGAAGGATCAAGGCTTTCACTGACAGACGGACGGACGGTCCACTATGACTTCAGATTGTTTTTACAATGCTCACTTTCTTCGTTGAATTTTACAACATCATTATCATACACGAAATAAAGTTGCAGAATGATTATTTCTATGTGCTCAATTACCATAACGTTTGTTCCAATATCATCATGTCGCAGTGATGTAATTTATGTGATATCCGCCTTTCGACCGGAAGATCGTGAGTTTGATTCCTACTCCGGCAGCCTTCGAATTATCTTACTTAAAACTCAACGCGTAGTGGTTCTTCCCAGGAAACGGACTTGAAAGTGTCTCAAAATTCATTTGAATTTCGACACTCGATCTTTAATATCTAAATGTAATTTTAAACTAAACTTGACAGTCCATAATGACATTAAATTTTGTTTGTACAATGCTGACTTTCTTTGTGAATGTTTTTTCCAATTAAAATCAGCATAGGAGAAAAAAGCAGAGTAACTCTTGTTGTTGTACAAATACTTGTGTTGCCAAAGCAACCACAATTTAGTAAGACGTAGAAGGAAAACAATGTGTATTATCACCTCGTTGCTCACTCATTAAACACATCAAGTTATTGCAGGATCTACATTTTCTCGGAGAAAGAGACAGTTATTACTTCTGGGACCATATTCCAGAGAAACACGTTAAGTAGAATCCTACTCTTATATCACCATTTTTCATTAATTCCACGAAATTGGCTTAGTATGTATTAATTTTCAATTTATTATAAATTATTGTTTACACAACTGTAAAGGAACTCATAAATTTAAAATGCTGTATATAAAACAAGAGCTGTTTGTGAAAAAAGTAATGCCCCCTCTAGGTTAAAATGGCTAAGAAGGCTAATTTAGATAATCAAGGGCCATAACTCCACAGATACTTCGACGATTTGGTTAATTATCTAACTTTACGGAGATAATACGCCTACAAAGATTTTAACGAAGTTTGGTGAAGATCGGCTATGAACTGTCGGATTTAGAGAATATAAACGGCTAAAAAGGCAAATTAATTTTAGATCATTCACTGACCATAACTCCGCAATTCCAGGGCCGATTTGGCTGATTATTGAACTTGATCAGATATTATTATAACAAACATTTTCATGAAGTTTGGTTAAGATCGGATGAATGCTGTTGGACTTAGAAAGCCAAAACGACTAAAAAGGCCAATTTCAGATAATTCAAGGACAATAACTAAAAAATGTCTGTGGCAATTTGGCCAATAATTGAACATGACCTACCGTAGACCGTATATATCATTATTAGGGATGTCAACGAATAATCGAATATTCGAATATTAAATACCGAAAGACAGACCGACAGACTTTAGCAAGCCATCTTCGAAGGATGGGGGGGGGGGGGGTCATAATAATAGCTTTCAAAAATTGGAACTAAATATTTTAAAGTAACCTTAAAATGTTTCTGGAATAGGGCTACATATTCCCTTTATAAAATGTTGCTAAGACAAGTATGTCTCATGATCTGTACAATAGTATCGGATTGGTAATAAATTAAAATTATTATTATCATTACGGTATTTTTATTTTTATTATTATTATTGTTACCGATGATGATACTAAGACATTTTTAAACTAATATTCTAACACGATACTCGTTAATTTTTCTATAGAAAAAGAACAAAATTATCGTTAATAAACTACCAAATTAACAACGCAAAGAGAAGTCCCGATTCTGAGCGGAGTATAGTAAAAAGTAGTTCCAATTACAATTGCAAAAATATATGTCAAATAATATTAAAATCGAAATAATTTTCGCATTATCTTTGTTTATTGGATAATAAACAACTCTTTATCGTTCTGATGCGTGCATATTAAACAAAACTAGCTAACGCCCTCGTGGTTTAATTCCTACGCATCAGAACTCCAAATCGTTGTTAACTGGCCGATAAACAACGATAAATCGAAAAGTATTTCTTTAATCGTTCAGAACGTGTAATAGGGTTGTCGTGCAACATCACGATATCCTCGTGCACAGTGTACATGTACAGTCATGAAAGTTGCCCGCTCGATCGATTACAGCAAAGCACGAGGAAATCGTGAAATTCGCGTGTCATACAGAAAAGCTATTTTTAGCTTCCGGCAGTTTCTGGTTTAAAATATGATGTCTACAAAAGACATATGGGGTCGTATTCCAGAAACATCTTAAGTTTACCTTATAGTATTGTCACTTAAGTTTTGATTTTTTTAAGTACTTAAAAAACTACATGAAATCAAATTAAAGCGAAGTTAATAGTAGTAAATAATTAGTACGAAAGTAGTGAATTCTAAGCAAGATTTCATGCACATACGGAATAAAATGCTAAAGACAAATGATGATCTTTAGGCTTAGGATAAGATTTACTTAAGGTGTTTCTGAAATATGTACCATGAGGTCATATTTATATAGATTCCTAAGTAAAAATAAGCAAAAATACCAATATGAGTTTGAAACACTATGCTTCGGAACATGTGCATGCTGACAAATACATTAATAACAAAAGCTGTTTGTAAAAAAGTTATGCACCTCTAGGTTAAAATAGCTAAAACGGCTTAATTTAGATAATCAAGGGCCATAACTCCACAGTAATTGGGACGATTTGGTTGATTATCAAACTTAACAGAGATAATACGCCCACAAAGATTTTCACCAAGTTTGATGAAGATCGGCTATGAACTGTTGGACATAGATACAGAAACGGCTTAAAAGGCCAGTTTTATATACCGGTAATTTAAGGGCAATAACTCCACATTTCCTGTGACAATTCGGCTGATTATGGAACTTGACCTAGATATTATTATTACAAACATTGTCATGAAGTTTGGTGAAGATTGGATAAAAAAAAATTGTTGAACTCAGAGAGCGGACACGGCGAAAAAGCCTAATTTTAAATATTCAAGGGCCATAACTCCACAATTCCTAGGGCGATTTGGCTGATTATCACACTTGGCCTAGATATTATTATTACAAACATATTCATGAAGTTTAGTGAAGATCGGATGAAAACTGTTGGACTTAGAGAGAGGAAACAGCTAAAAAGCCAATTTTAGATAATTCATCGGCCATAACTCCACAATTGCTGATTATAGAACTAGACCTAGATATTATGCCCACAAACATTTTCTTGAAGTTTGATGAAGATCAGATGAAAACTGTTGAACTTAGAGAGCGGAAACGAAGTTGTCTACCGACCCACCGACATTAACTTTTTGTGACAAAATCTTCAAACAACGCATTTCTTTGTCAGAAAATCCAGAGGTAACATTTTAGAATAATGGGATTTTTCTGAATTTGCGACTACGACTTGTCATAAATACCAGGCTTATTTGAGTACCAGATTTTAGTATAAAGTTGTCACAGGGTGAATTTTAAGGCGCAATTCGGTTTGAGCGACAAATAAACACAAGTGGATTGTAGATATATTTTAGGGTAAAAACAAACACAATAATTTGATAATAATGTACATTTATTAACTTTACTTAAAATTCACCCTGTGACAAAGTGTTCCGATAGATTTCCGTAAGTTTGATGATTGTGCTATTACATGTATTATTATAGCTTTAAGTTTATGTTACCACTGTATTTTATACATTGTACTTCGTTCGCATACATTTCCTCAAACAAGCTACTTCACAATCCCGTACTTAATAAAGACTATTCTTGAAATTGTTCTATTATAATAACGCTGTTAATATGAGTAACACTTGGTACCTACCGGTATGCAAATGTAAGCATTCTTTATTCAGGCTAAATGGCATTAGTACTCGGCATATTTGCAAACGCATAATTTTTTTCCAGATACGAAGTCTATTCTTTACTGTTTAGTCCAATATTGGGTTCTTGAATACGGGCCAGATCGCTTCCAACACTCATTTTAACTCGGAAAAGCTGTGGCCTCTTAACTGCAAATTAACATCGCACACGTTGTGTTGCTATTGTTTGATTAAGAAATAATTTTTAATGTATCGTTGTTTATCGGTCAATAAACAACAATTCGGAGTTCTGATGCAACAAAGAGTTGTTTATTGACCGATAAACCATGATAATGCGAAAATTATTCCGATTCTTACATGATTGAAGATATATTTTTGCAATTGTAATTGGAACTACTTTTTACTATGCACCGCTCAGTATCGGGATTACTTTTTGATTAGTTATTGGGTAGTTTAACAACAATAATGTTGTTCTTATCTATAGAATAATTAGCAAGTATCATGTTAGAATTTTTACACAAGCTGGTAGGTGTACATGATCATACGTGTCTACGTTTTCAGATGGATTAAAATGATGAAGACTATGTTACGTCTTATGAAATAAGTTAAATGTCGTAACATTGTACAAAATAAGCACTTGCTGAAAACTCATAACATTTAAACGAGCAAGCCGCCAACAGATGGATGTAAATGCATGGAATTAACTGTTATAAAAGCATGTGTCAGTAATTAACAACAATCACAAATTCAATAAAATATGGATTATATTTAAATTTGTTCCAAATTAGATTTAAATCTAGTTTATTACTGTCACTGTATACAATTTCAACCCTTTTAATATAAAACTAATCAACTTGCATTTGTAGTTACTTCAATCAAATACATAAATAAAACCTCAAATAAATCAGGCAAGTACAGTTTAAGTGTTCACGGTCTTTGTCCGAATTGCAAGTCCTCCAACAGGTTATTGAATATTGAAAAAATAGTTTACTAATAAAATGTAAATTTAAAATGTAATTTAAAGAGACTTGTTCACAGATTTTTCGCAATTTAAGTAAATGTCATTAAATGTCTTAACTGCAAAAATAACAGCAGCATCTGGAGATATCTAAAACAAATATTATATAAAGAACAAGCGCTGTCAGAGGTCAGCGCGCTCAACTATTCGAAGTATTTCAGTTGTACATATTTTTGAAAGTGGAAGGGACGTACATTTGTTGAATAACAAAGCTGAGTTATAGCATTTATTTCATCAATTTATTCCATGTTTCGAGTGAACACCTTATGTACTTTAGAAATTATAAGACTTTGGAACAAACACTTTAAATCTGCTGCGTCACAGATTGGAAAATTGACAAAAATGGAAAATAAAATGTTTCAAATCTAGAAAAACAAGATATTATTTAATAGAACTGACTAAAATAACATTGTTGACACATTAACAAAAGTTCCCAACACCTTGGTTTAATCATTACAACGCATTCTTTCAATCCGATTTCAAAAGCGTTCGAGACGCTTTTTAACTATTTATAACTCGTAGGTTGTTGTTGTGAAATTATCACGTGATCCAAACAGCCAATTAATTTCGCTTCCGGAGTCCCATTTTTTACAAAACATAAGTCCGAAATTACAAGTAGCGCTCCGTGCAAATGACTTTAGAGGCGCGGTTAGAGCATCAGCCTCTCACGCCGAGGACCCGGGTCCAATGCCCGTAAGTGCTCATAATTATTTATGTTCATTTCAATGCTGTTAGAAGTAATCTTTGTTTGCACGATATCTTTCAATTATTTTTGGTGAAATAAAGAGATATATCAATAAACGTAAATAAAAAAAATATATATACAATACTATATCATCTCTCGTTTTAATCAGCTATTGGAATCGCATCTGGCGTGTTAATAAACGGTCCGAAATTACCATTACTCAGTAGCACACACCGACTAGTCCTAGTCTATTTTTAGACGGGCTTTCTCAAAAGAGTCGTTTTGTCTGCTATTATTTGCATTGTTATTATACTATTAAGCGGTGCTTCATTTGCTGTATTTGATGACTATCATATTATTTACATTACAAACAACGTTTATGGCCTCTTTCATATATGTCTAATCATCTGTGAAGTAGCAGCTTTGACCTGAAAATCTCTATAAAAAGTGGGCAAACCTCTGCCAAAATACAACAAAGTGTTAAAGAGATTGTTGCAAAAGAGGCTGGAGTTGATTAAAAAGTTGTATTCAAAGTTTCAAATAAATACCTTATGTTGGTTAGAAATTATAAGACTTTTGAATAAAAACTTTACACTGAAAATCTATGTGAAAATGGGGTTAACTCTGTCAAAATGCAAAACAGGGTTATGTGGATTGTGGCACCTGATGATGTAGTTGATGACAAAGGTATTTGCCAAGTTTCAATTGAATAACCTATACAGTTTTGAAGATATAAAACTTTTGAATATAAACTTAATTCTAAAAAAGCTGTATGCAAAAGGGACATTAATATGCCAAAATACAAAACAGAGTTACAGGGAATGTTGCACCTGATGCTTGATGGTAAAGGTAGATTCCATGTTTCAAGAGAATAACCTATGAAGTTTTGAATTTACAATACATTTGAATAAAAACTAACCGAAAATATATGTGAAAAAGAGGCATAATTCTGTTAAAATACAAAACTGAGTTATGGGGAATGCTAATATTTGAATATTAACTTTGACCAGAAAATCTATGTGAACAATAGCATAACTCTGTCAATATACATAACTGATTTATGGGAGTTGATGCTGGAGTTGATGACAAAGTTATATTCCAAGTTTCAAGTGAATAACTTATGTATTTGTGAAGTAACAAGACTTTTGAATAAAAACTTTAACCAAGATAAGACGCCGACGCCGACACCGACGCTGGGGGTAGTAGGAAAGCTCACCTATTCTTCGAATAGTCGAACTAAAAACAGGTAAATTTAAAAAAAATGCCATCGCCGGGATTCGAACCCTGGACCTTTGAGTTCAAAAACTCGTGCGCTAACAACTCGGCTATTCGGACTTATACATTTTGCTTGTAAGTGATACACGTGTTTACCAAAATACCGACGAAAAGCGTTACAAACACTTTATCATTTTATCCATTTCAATTAATGATTATCCATAAACGAAACGATATTTCCAATATATTTCTTAGTCATGAGTGTTATTGCGCTTGATAGTAAATGATGTATAATTTCTTTTTGGAATATATGACAATTTTTTTGAAAATTGTCAATTTGCCAATCTGTGAACAGGTCCCTTGAAGCTTACATTATTATCCCGTTTACTTCAATATAGGGGAAGCCACTGCTGCCTCGAGTTTGCACAGGAGTAAATTCCAGTTGTCTCCCTTGCGATGGACAGAATCAGTTTGTTCACTAGTTGATTTTCATGTTTGCTCGAAAGTTATATGCATTCTGTTTAGGTTGCGAATACAATAATCATAAAATGAGTCGGTTT
The DNA here is from genome assembly GCA_027627225.1 of Congeria kusceri. Taxonomy (NCBI): domain Eukaryota; kingdom Metazoa; phylum Mollusca; class Bivalvia; order Myida; family Dreissenidae; genus Congeria; species Congeria kusceri. Next base: position 36,092 of record JAPFQT010000164.1, read on the forward strand.
ATAATATTTTAACTTTTATTTTATCATATTTCCTTATACACATTGCTGAACCGCCCAGCAGACTTGGGGAAACACTAGCGCTCCAACATACTTGGAGAAAGACTAGCGTTCCAACAGACTTCGATAAAGACTAGCGCACCAACAGACTTCGATAAAGACTAGCGCTCCAATAGACTTCGATAAAGACTACCGCTCCAACAAACTTCGATAAAGACTAGCGCACCAACAGACTTCGATAAAGACTAGCGCTCCAACAGACTTTGATACAGACTAGCGCTCCAACAGACTTCGATAAAGACTAGCGCTCCAACAGACTTCGATAAAGACTAGCGCTCCAACATACTGGAGACAGACTAGCGCTCCAACATACAGGAGAAAGACAAGCGCTCAAACTGACTTGGAGAAAGACTAGCGCTCCAACAAACTTAGAGAAGACTAGCGCTCGAACAGACTTGGAGAAAGACTAGCGCTCCATCAGACTTGGGAAATACTAGCGCTCCAACATACTTAGGGAAGACTAGCACTCTAACAGTCTTGGAGAAAGACTAGCACTCCAACAGACTTGGATAAGAATAGCGCTCCAACAGACTTGGAGAAGACTAGCGCTCTAACAGACTTGGAGAAAGACTAGTGGTCCAACAGACTTGGAGAAGACTAGCGCCATAGCAGACTTGGAGAAAGACTAGCGCTCCAACAGACTTTGAGAAGACTGGCGCTCCAACAGACTTGGAGAAAGACTAGCGCTAAAACATACTGGGAGATGACTAGCGCTCCATCAGACTTGGAGAAGACTAGCGCTCCAACAGACTTGGAGAAAGACTAGCGCTCCATCAGACTTTGAGAAGACTAGCGCTCCAACAGACTTGGAGAAAGACAGCGCTCCAAAAAACGTAGAGGAGACTAGCGCTCCAACAGACTTAGAGAAGACTAGCGCCCTAGCAGACTTGGAGAAAACTAGCGCTCCAACAGACATGGAGAAGACTAGCGCTCCAACAGACTTGGAGAAAGACTAGCGCTCAAACAGGTTTGGAGAAAGACAAGCGCTCCAACAGACTTGGAGAAAGACTATCACTCCATCAGACTTGGAGAATGACTAGCGCTCCAAAGACTAGCGCTTTATCAGACTAGGAGAAAGACTAGCGCTCCAACAGACATGGAGAATGACAAGCGATCTAACCGACTTGGAGAAAGACTAGCGCTCCAACACACTCATTTTGTGAAAAGACACAAACATACTTAGTGCAAGACCATCGCTCTAACACACTTATTGTATCCAAGACAAGCACTCCAACGCACTTATTTTATACAAGACCAGCGATCTAACACATTTATTTTATCAAGACCAGCGCTCCAACTGACTTATTTTATCCAAGACCAGCGCTCCAACACACTTATATTTTCCAAGACCAGCGCTCTAACACACTTATTTTATCCAAGACAAGCGCTCCAACACACTTATTTTATCCAAGACTAGCACTCTCAAACACTTATTTTATCCAAGACCAGCGCTCTAACATACTTATTTTATCAAAGACCAGCGCTCTTACAAACTTATTTTATCCAAGACCAGCGTTCTAACACACTTATTTTATCCAAGACTAGCGCTCCAACCCTCTTATTTTATCCCAGACCAGTGCTTACTACACTTATTATATATTTATTGTCGGTAATTACAGCACTAATCCATTTACAATGACATAAAATGTTGTCATAATAAACACTCTGTTAACATTAATCGTTTTTACTACAAGTTGTACATGTGAGTCGATTGGTTTGAAAAGTTAACCAGTTAACAGTATGTTATGCTCTGTTAACAACCGTCATTTTTGTATGTCTACATACATTTTGCATTTCAAAGTGTTAATCAGGATGCATCATGTCTTATATGGTATGTTTCTCAGTCAGTATACCGGAAGAAGTGTACCACAAATTAAACAAGTGGCACAAAACGCTGTGGCCGCAATGATTCCCAGGCGTGGTGCAGAAAAAAACAAGCGCCGTTTATTTCACTGTCGTTTTCGATTTGCATAAACAAGCATTAAAAACAGAGACATAAAAACTGAATACAGTTTGTTGTAAAACATGGTAAATTATGCAGTAAAAATATTTTTTTTTTTTTAAACAACTGTGAACAACCTTAGCGACTGCCAGTCGGGATGTATCTCCTCGGTGTTTTAATAATATAAATATTAAGCGATATTTTCCGACACACATGATAGATAAAAATATCGTTTTAAAAAAGCTTTTCGTGGACACAAATTTCATGTTCAATTGTTTCCACAAGTGTTACGGGTATTATCTCTGGTAAACAATGCAATGTGATAAAGTCAAAGCATATGTTACATGGTGCAGACTCTTCAATATTACGGTCATGAAACTGTTTTCATTTTATCAACGTGATGGCTGTAAACAACCTGACGAAGACTACACAAATGTAGTTGTCATTTGTGTTTTCAAAATTCAGTAGCAGACCCCGATACAGGATTTTAAGTCAGAGGTGGCGTAATTAGTTCAGTACCTTCCAATATATTTATGTATAAACGATATATTTTGCATATCAATAACCAAATTAAATCGCGCGATATAATTAATTAGAAAATATTCTACAGGCGTTTTAGGCTTCTGTGCAAATATATTATAGTAAGAAAGCGGATAAGCTGATAGACTCATTTGATCGACTTATGTCATTCTTCGATTCAGGAGATTGTGACAATGTCTAAGTAGTTGTAAGTTAATATTGTGCAATTAAAAAAAAATATCGATTTCTAAAATTAGACAATTTTACGGGAGACGTACGCCGACTTATCCCCCGACCCCAACCCCTCTAAATCTGCCGCTTGAGCTTTAACATAAATTTCCGACAAGCTATAGTCGAATGTAGATGAAATATATATTATTATGTCATGAAGAACCACGATTACTCAAAATAATTGATGTTTTCAGTAATAGGTTACCTTCGTATCTTCCAATAACAAACATTCATTTAAATGGATCCAGACGCTAATCCGGATCACCACTAACTGCTAATCATGTGTTCATTGGGCAATTCCCAAACTTCCTAGAAAATGTCATGTCATGTAAAACGTTTTGCGTACAATTGCTGACAGACAGACGTCAAGTTGCTAACAAACAGACAAACAACTAAACCAACGGTCAATTCATAAAAACATAAGTACCTTGGCGGTGGTTATTATTTCTTCGTCGGTCGTCAAAACCACGTGCAAAAAGTACACACATGATTACACGATGAAATGACACAGACTTCAAGAAGTCATAGACACTGTGCAATATGGTACAATTAATTATTATAATTGCTGTCAGAGAAACTGTGAAGAATAGACAGAAAATCAATAAATGTTGTGAATTCAGGACCCGTCCGTCTGTGTTACGAAGCGCAGCCTTGCGTATTACTAATGAAAAAGAACACTTTAATATATACTCATCAACAATATTAAAGGGTCAATGGAGTTTGCACACAACCACGTTCGCATAGGACGTAAATATTTACCTAACGTGATGTTCACAGACGAATCCATATTTAATATGGATTTTCAGGATGGTCGTCGACGACCGACTTGGCAAAGGAACGAAAGGTTTCAGAACTGCTCTGATCCTTGTGTGGGCAGGAATTGCTTGCGATAGCCGCACATACTTGTACTTCATCCGGAACGGAACCCTGATTGGGGAACGCTATTGGAACGAAATTCTGAATCCTGTTGTACGATTATATGCTAAAGACTTAAATTACGTGCTCGTTTGAAGGGACGGCATTTCACGGCCGCACCGCGCCAGGGTTGTTACTCGCTTCCTGATAGAGCAGACAATGGAGTACATGGACTGGCCTGCGAGGTCTCCCAACATGGACCCGATAGAACATGCCTGGGACATGCTTAAGTGCCGGATGTCTCGCCGCAATCGTCATCCAGAGACTCCAGCCTTGAAAACGCGTTGGTGAAGAAGGAAGGGAGAACCGTCTGGCAGACATCATGAAGCTGATTTTGAGTTTTAACAACAGGTGCCGGGAGGTGACTCGAGCTAAAGGTGGACACACTTACTACTGAGTTTAAAACACCGCGTGACAGAATTTGAAAAATAGTAATGATGACTTCATTCGTTACACCACCCAGATATGCGGAAAGGTATATTTTAGGGCGTAGTCGGGTTTTCCTGTTTATATTCTAATGAACTTTGCAAACAGTATGCAATATTGTTATTTTACATTGTAATCAAACAAAATTTGTTTATGAAAGTACGTTCATGCTTATTGTGTTGAATATATATTTGACCCATTAATTATTTTGCTGATTATATTCGCGTTGAGACTGTCCTGCAATTCAACGATATCCTTGTGCACAGTGTACATGTACGGTCAGTGAAAGTTGCAAGCACGCTCGATAACAGCAAAGCTCGAGGAACTCATGAAATTTGTGTGTCGTGAAGGAAATCTATTTGTGGCTTCTCGTTTTCTTTTGAGTCAAATATACTGTTTACGAAAGACACATGGGCCCATATTTATAAAGAATCTTAAGTAAATCTTAACTTAAAGTGAAAAAGTTGCGTTTGAAACACTGTGCGTCGGAACATGGGCGTGCCAGATACTAAATTTTAATACATTTATAATTTATATATTTATATTTATATTTGCAACTTTGGCTGTACTGTCGTTGCACAACAGATTTCCATCCAGCTTTATATTTATGATATTACATCTTTAGGTTTATGTTAAACTTTTACTTGTTTAAATAACAGATATTCGACTGTGATTTCATCCGCTTTGCGCTTTCTTAAAAATATACATTATAACATGCAAGTCACCAGTGGTCGAACGGGTTTAATGCAGATATTCTCAAATGAAATTTAAGCACTTTTTCAGCACTTTTTAACGAGAGAAGATACAAATTCAAGCACTGCTTTAGTTTGCCCATTTACATTTAGAAAGGTTGGGTTGTAAGTATTCCTACTATTTAAAGATTCAGTACTTATGTTTAAAGAATATTTCAAACAACTTCGAATACTTAGCAGAACACAGTCCTTGAAAACATATTTTGCAGGCATATAAACCACTACGCTGGTGCCACAAAAGGTTTTCAGTGGTTTCTCATTTCGCAGAATATTTTAAGCACTTTTGAAGCCAACATATGCATTGTTCAAGCATTTGAGGTGTACTTAAGCATTTTAAGCATTCTAAGTCCATTCTCAGCACTTCTCAAGGAGCAGATTGAAATTCAAGCACTTTCAGGATTCGTATGAACCCTGTTAAATCTGGTATACGCTAGAGGGGACGGGCGATATAGAGGGCCTTGTTCTGCTTTGTATCTCTAGAATGGCAAAGATGCAACTGTCATATTGTTTATGCAAAAAATGACAGCAAGTTTGTATTTGTATTATCTTTAATTTATTATAAAAGTGTTGCCAAAAATTAGTGTTTAAAGTGATTGCACGCGCTAAAGTCTAGTCACCCCCTGGCAGCGTACAGTAAGAACAGACATGTACATAATGTGACAAAGTCCTATGTCAATAAATCACAGCATTCATAATTTCCACAAAATATTGCCTATGTTCAAGTTTGTTCCAAATATGTTCTAAATGTAATGTATCACTGGCACTGTAACAAATTCTACTGTTTTATATAAAAGAAATAAACTACCATTTGTAGTCATAACATCAATAAAACCTCAAAAAATGTTTTTCGGACAAGTTCAAAGAATTCGGCCCAGCAGAAGGTTTCATTGTCCTTCAACAGTTTATTATGAAGAGTGGGTTATTATTGTATTACAAAAGTCAATGGGGAAGTACGTGGTATATTTCATAATCACAATGGCCTCACTTGCTTGTACGATCGGTTAACGTTTCGCGACGCGTGCTGCAGCACTACACGGTTTCAGACTTTTAATTTAAACGTATCATGGTTTTTATATAAATTGTATGGAAATTTCAACATAAGAGTTGGTTGTTTCTTTGTCGTTTTCATCGAAAAAATCGTAGCATAGATTTCTGAGCATGTTTTTTATTTTCGCAAAAGTATTCGTTACGTTGCTCGCTGCCAAAACAATAAAAATGCGTACAATATGAACGATTTGAAAAACAATATTCAATCCTCTAAAATTGTATGTAGTACAGGCTATCCATTATTATAACAAAAGCGAAACAGCTGCTGTCAGAAATTTGAAGAATTATAACAGAGTTGTCTCCCGCGACCGGATTTATTGTTAGTAAATTTTCATAAATTTTTAAAGGTGCAGTCTCACATGTTTTGGCTGTGCGAAATAATTGCCCTAACTGACCTTTTTCCTGTTCTACAATACATTTGTTGTTCATATTTCAAGGTTTGAAATGCACATTGTTTGCTACCTTGTAGACATACGGTACCCTAGTATCTTGTTGCACAAAAAGGCATAATAAATATCAAAACAAGAGCTGTCAAGTGAGAGCGCGCTCGACTATTTGAAGTATTTCAGTTGGTACATATTTTGGATAGTGAACGGGGCATAAATTTGTTTAGTTTTTTTGTATTTTTAAGTTAAGCCTTGTATAGTTTAGACATTTTTGGAACATAAACGTTAACCACAAAGTCTATGTAAAAAGTGGGCTAACTCTGTCAAAATACATAGTAGAGTTATGGGTAATGTTGCCCATTATAACAGAGTTGATGACAAAGGTTATTTCCAAGTTTCAAGTGAATAACTTATATAGTTTTGAAGTAACAAAACTTTTGAATAGAAACTTTAACCATAAAATCTATGTGAAAAAGGGGCATAAATCTGTCAAATACAAAACAAAGTTATGAGGAATGTTGCCCTCGATACTGGAGTTGATGACAAAGGTAAGTTCCAAGTTTCAAGTGAATAACTTATACAGTTTTGAAGTTACCAAACGTTTGAATATAAACTTTAACCAGAAAATCTGTGTGAAAAATGGGCATAAGTTAACTGGAGTTGATGACAAAGGTTAGTTACAAGTTTCAAGTGAATAACTTATGTAGTTTTGAAGTTACAACACTTTTGAATATAAACTTTAACCAAATTCAGACGTGGACGCGGACGCCGACGCCGCGGGTAGTAGGAAAGCCCACATATTCTTTGAATAGTCGAGCTAATAAGTATGTTTTGCAACCAAAACAGCATAAATGACAAAATGTTTTGATATAATCAACAAATTATCGTTAATTCGAATTGAAATGTTTTTCAACCGCAAACTATGATACTGTGCCTTTAAGCTAGACATTAGTTCGGTCTCCATTGGGAAATGACATTTTTGATATTTCTACATACAAAACATAAAGTAACGAGGTTGTTTTATTCGAAAACGCTTACCATGCGAAAGCAATCATGCACATGCAACAAGTTTACTTCACTGGAAAATATTCATACATAAATTAATGTTTTATTTTCAGAATCTGCATTTATAAAACATAAAGATATCAAGCTGCATCACTTTCTGTGGCATGTAACAACAACCGCAACAAGTGTAGGTGCGAGTCTACTCACGTACGGAAAATCAACCAAATATGTTGATGTTGAATACAGCAACAACATCAACAACAACAGAATTGAACAGAATGTTAACGAAATACACTTAAACAAATCTGGAAAGTACATGTACTATAATAATGTATTAAAAGCAGGTAGGCGACTACAAACTTTTCATTAATGGTATTGTTGTTATTATTGTTATTATATTATTGTTTACTCAGTGAGAAGTCAACGATAACTTCTCAGTAACGGACAAATGCCGATTGCAGTCGCTAATTAGACTTCGGGCAATTTGAAGTAAGCATGTTCTTTGTCCGAATGGGCAAACTCTTCAATTTGTCCTCCACATTGTTTCCACTTGATTCAAGGATCATACGATGTCGCTCGATGCATGTTTACGATTTGGGACATGCACCATAGTTTTATTTTCAACTACATTTTTTCTTATACATCTAAGAAATTGTCTAGGAAATTTCCTATTAAAAAATCCATGGACAAAATCTACACGTTTTCAGAAAAAATTACTTAATTGGCATTACAATATTTACTTCCCAAACCATATACATAGGAACCAAGCGGAATTAAATGCTACAAGAACGTTCGCTAAGTACCGGAATCTTATTGACGCCTCGCATGAGTGCTAGGGCTGTGTATCGGTTACCAATACATATTGGTTATCGATACTTTCGCACCAATATTTATACTGGATCTAACGTCCTGGTATCGATCAAAATATCGGTCAACACTAAAATACAATTAGAATATAATAAAATAATGTGAAAACTTTTTTTTTTCTTCATATTTCCCGCACATTTCAACTGTTTAGTATACTTATACTTAGTTATCAGTGTTTATTAAATCCTTTCACATTACTGACATTGGCGCGTGGTACTCCCCAACTTGATTTATAGTTTTCCAACAGTTTTTCCTTTTTGAATCATTTTGAGAATATCTAATTACTTGTATATTAAACATCTTATTATGCTGCCGAATGATAAAAATTACCTTTGACTTTATTAATATATTTAAAGCAAATATTTTAGTAAATGCTTCATTAATACAAATATCGTATTGATAAGTCTGATCGATACAGAACCCTAGACGTCTATATGTCATGAGAATTATGTCACACAGGAAGCATATAGAAGGAGCATGTACTATAATTGTATTCTTACAAACGCCCGCATGACGTCGCTGAGTGTAACTGACTATTGCTTGGACTATTTTCTTGAAGAAAAATTATTATTAAGATTTTTATCAAAGCTTGTAATACATTTTAAAACGACAAATCATGAAAGTAATCGCTACTCAGTGTAAAAATAACTGGTCGCTGAGTCAAAAAAATGAGGCATTTGCTCCTGAGTCTAGTCTGACATATTCCAGAAATACGTAGTGAATCATTCTAAAAATAGCATAGTAGCAGAAGCTCAAACAGCTGCATAGCAATTTTGATGCTGAATGGTCTATTTTAAACATTCGTATTCTTTAAAATATGTCGGCCTTTTAAATAAAAGTTTTTTTTATTAACGAATCCAGTTTTTTGCCTAAATTAAAACGCTCGTTTGTAACTCTGACTTAACTTGGTTTACTGAACACTAATTTGACAGATCTACAAATAATTTGCTTTATTCATAGACATATGTATTTCAGCGCCCTTTGATGTTTATAGGGACTACGAACAAATTGTTTTCTATGGCACTATGAATGATACAATATGATAGAAATTAGCTATTTTAAGACATGTACATTAAATACATAATACATAATATTATACACAATGATATATTTGGTAAAAACAAATAAGCAAAAAGGTTTGCAAAAAACAAAAAAAAACAAGTGGGTATCGAACTCACGACTTGGGAGCAATACTCAGAAATGACGGTAGACAGCGCTCTAACCAACTGCGCTATTCTGCTTGGTAATGAATCATGTGTAAACTATGGTTATCCCAAATGCTCACAATTCTGACGTCAAAATGTAAACATGAAAAGGGCCAAACAAACACGACCCTTATTATAAATTCATTTATGATCTCAGAGGGCGTACAATATTTTCCCTTTATAGATAACCTATGTTAACCGTTATTAAATGCCAGTATTAATATCTAAATTTCATTTTTTTTTTAAAGAAATGCCCCCCTTAATGCCCTTTTCGATGACATAGTCTCTTAAACATCAATGTTTTTCTTGTACACACTGTGCAAGCGGTCAGTTCGAGTAAATCTTGGGAAAGCAACTGCTGTAATAAGTTTACCCAGCCTCCGCGCAGAGATCTAACTGGTTCTGAGCATAGCTCGATTTTAAATCCCAGCCGGCATGAAGTTCCACACATTCTGACCACCCAAGCGATTTCCCAAACATCCCAAAAGTGCAACCTCAACAACATCATTTAATGACTAATCGAGCGAAAACCTACTTTGATCAAAACAATATTAGCATCATCATTATCATCATCATCAGCATCATCATCATCATCATCATGGTCATTATCATCATATCATCATCATCATCATCATCATCATCAGCAGCAGCAGCAGCAGCAGCAGCAGCATCAACATCATCATGTTCATCACCATCATCATTATCATCATCATTATCATCATCATAATCTTTTTCCTTCATTTTATTTAATCGTATAGTACATAATTGACGTATGTCTTCTCAATGCCACATATAAACAACGATTGCTTTATGCCATGTGCGTCGCTGCATAAACTAAATCGTTCACGATATGCGTTGAAAATTACCGAATACAGGCATGCGCTCACGTATTTACGTTGACGAACATATGCGGCGCTACAGGGCGTTTCATCGACAGCCGACGACAGCAGCCTCTATTCGTGATAAATTCCTTGCTACCGGAAGTGTAACAGACCACCGCCAATTTCACGCGAAACAGAGGGTCACATTCAAATTCTTAACTTGAAAATGAATCAAAACTAGAATTTGTGTTTAATATAACAGTGTGCTTTCGGAATATTTGCATGATCAATTGATATTGTATTACGCTTTCCGTGTCTGCAAACATTAACGCGTGTCTTTGTCAGAAAATAGATAACATTTCAGAATTTAAATACTTTTCTTAATTTTTGACTAAGATTCTATATAAAGAATCCAGACGTCTTGAGCATGAGAGAGGCCAGCGTGGAGGTGAGACCGTTATATTTTGGGGACGTATGTCCCTGATTCTTACTACAACGGAGCGTATGCCGGGACAAAACCAAAACACAAAATGTTACAGAGCAACAGTGTCCTTGCAAAACCCGAAGTCGACCGCCGCCATTCGTCCGCACCGTTTTTTTTTGTTAATTCCATTTTCCAAACAGTTCAAGCTATGATCCGAGTTACGGGATGTTAAACCTGTTAATGGTTTGCGACCTGGGCCAGTATTCACCAACCCACTCTTAGACTTCTGAATAAAGGATAGACTTAGACTCTAGAAATAATACGTGTGCGTTTGGAAATGTACCAGATATCAATGTTCCAATGTTGCTTATGTCACTAATAAATCGTTATAAATAAGGACTGGTAAAATTAGCATCGGTGAATATCAAGAAATATTCAATGTAACAGCCTTTTTAGAACAGAACAATTTTAAGAATATCCTTTATTCTTAAGTCTAAGAGTCGGTTGGTGAATACGAGCCCTGTACTAATAAAATAAAGCACTGTTATTGGTTGCATGTTCTATTGCTAAAGTAACTGGTCTCTTAAGTGACGTTATCTGTGGTGATAATTACATGTATAATCCACTACACTGATCAAAAGAATACAGTGCCCACGTACACGAAGAATGTGTACAAATGCTGTTGCCCTGAATATATTGAAACTGAAAAACTTGAAATACTAGTTTTAGCGACTCTGTTAAAATAACATAATTCTTAATTTAGCGTTTTTAAAACATAGAATTTGTATACTCATGAGCAGTGCTAAATATGCCAAATTAAAAATGTTGCAGTGGCGGCATGGATATGGTGTCCGCCTTTCGATCGTGAGGTTATGAGTTCGATCCGGATTGGGGTAGCGTTTGAATGATCTTTCTCAAGACACCAAGTACTGGACTCGAACGTGTAAATTACCTCGCTAATACGAAATAAAGACCAGATATTTGAGAATATAGCCCTGATGTATCGTCAAACTTATCTATTTCAATTTGAATCAATATAGCAATTCCTCCGATTTCTATCTTGATGAATCCAACATGAAATACGCGGCAACTAAATCGTCAAATTTTGACACATTTATACACAATGATTCAACAATCGTGCATATAATCACGTATACATGTATTCCTTGGTACGGAAATTTTGTAAAAAGACAAACTAAAAAATTAAATGACAAAGGAGCATTTCTTATAATACGGCTTCTATATTATTATTTTTGACGAATCGTGCAAACTGTACACGACTTTCACATAACATAGTATGCACTTTCGTCATGTTAGTAGGAATTCACATACGGACAGAATTTAATTGCACAAGTAGAACCAGAATCACTCTTCAAATAAGCTTCAAAATGCAGACATTATATCATCAAGAACGTCTTCGGCAACGCTTTTCAATGTCTAAAGAATAATTGAACACGTCAAACCAACTGGGCCCCTATTCACCGACCGTTATTAGACTTAAGACTTATATTAAAGAATATTCTTGAACCGTTATGTTCTAAGAGCATACATAAATTTCAATCTGACTTGGTATTCATGCAATCTAATTACAACATTCTTTATTTAGAGCGAGTTGTTAATGATTTCGTGTTTGTAACATTTACTCATTTAATGCAACTCAGTGCTATTTTCTACAGTGGTTTGTTATGACGGCAGGGATTTGATTAGAGCTATGCTCGGAACCAGTCAAATATCTGCGCGGAGGTTGCCACACACAGCGGTGTTTCCAGAATTCGAAGATTTGAAAACACTGAAAATTGAAATAGTAATAATTGTATTTCTGCGACTGTTGCAAGATTTATTCGAGACAACAGTGCCTGGGTGATATTGGTACAGTTAATGGGACATAATTCCAATTTGGTAGAGTTTATTAGTTTTTTGTGTGTTTCTCTACATAGTGAAACTCTCTACTCGTGAGTAGGCAGGGCGAAAGCTGCAATAATGTCCACAGACTTGAGGAAACGTCAAATTTACTAACATAAGAGTACAATCAAATATAGGTAGTATTACTTCAAAATCGCGTATATTTCGACTTCAATCAAATAACGAATTCAGCAGATACATGTATATATCAAAATGTATACAAGTGCAAATATGACATTTTGATTCTCAGTCGTCAACATTGACTACTTTAAGATAAAACAATGTGCAAAACGGTATATTCCATTGTACAGACAAGTTGACAGACAAATGACGCAATACATACTTATACGTACTTAGACGTCTATATTTGTAAATTGAACTTAAGTATATAGGCCTATATATTACGGACAACATCATACTGCAAATAGTGATTTAGAAACACACAGCCAAATTCAGAAAGTATATGAAGAACGTTTGACAACTTTTTTTTCAACTGTCTTTTTTCGTTTCGGGGAAGGGATTAGATCAAAATAAATGTACATAAAATGCGTCATATTTCTCTCCGAATATATACAGTTTAAGTACGACAAATTTAAATATTTCGGTCAAAACTTAACCTATTTATAAATGTGTTTTGTACCTTTTTTAAATCTTTGCAAATACTTTTCGATTTATCGTTGTTAATCGGCCAATAAACAACGATTTGGAGTTCAGATGCGTATGAATTAAACCACGAATGAATTATCATCAGAACGACAAAGATTTGTTATGAACCGATAAACAACAAAAATGCGAAAATTATAACGATTCTAGCATGATAATACAAATATTTTTGCAATTGAAATGTGAAATACATTTTACTATAATATATCATATGCTCTGTTCAGAATCGGGACTACTTTTTGCGTTGTTTATTTGGTAGTTTAACAACAATATTTTTTTTCTTTGTCTATAGCAAAATTAGCGAGTATCATGTTAAAATAACGAATACTTTTTTTTTTATTCACTGTTTTATAATGTTTTTGGAAATATACAACTAAAACGTAACTTATCTTCGCTCACTTCAACTTCCCGAAAACAGCGCCGCCGAGTTGCACAGTCTGTCTTCTTGTTTGCAGTTTGATTCCGCCAGCCACAGAATGTTGATAAATAATGATGGAAATAATAAAGAAATATTCACATAACGCCATAAGTTCAAACAGTCATTCGCATTTTAGCACGTATTGCACAAATCTATTCAATTAAATTGCACTATACGTTAACATTCCAGATATGCGAAATGTCCACATTTTACTGTCAGAATTATCCAACACCTATGTATACACGGTTCAAAACACTTTAATTCTTACTAATATTTGTGTGTTTATACAACACAAGGCGTAATTGAATCGAGTGTCCCGTTACTTTAACGATAAATAACCTGAGAAAACCCGTGCATTCCCATACGGAGATTTTGTAACAATGTACCAGTAGTGTGTAATCCCCTATTACAAACTTTAAAGGCGCTATATCTTGATTTCTTTCAATTTTGTCTTAAATGCAATAAAGATTCCACGGCACATATTTATGAATATTCTTAAGTTATTCCAACTTGAATTGAAGATATGTTAAAATTAAAATGAATTTGTATTCAAAACACTATGCTTAGAAACATGTGCATGGTAAATCCTCTATATGAATATACCGGAAAAAAATCGCATCACAATTACATAACGCAACCACGAAACGCATCCACGTATTACAACAACGCGTCACATCCAGGCACCACAACGACGCGTCACATCCATGCAACACAACGACGCGTCACATCCAGGCACCACAACGACGCGTCACATCCAGGCACCACAATGACGCGTCACATCCAGGCACCACAACGACGCGTCACATCCAGGCACCACAACGACGCGTCACATCCAGGCACCACAACGACGCGTCACATCCAGGCAACACAACGACGCGTCATATCCAGGCACCACAACGACGCGTCACATCCAGGCACCACAACGACGCGTCATATCCAGGCAACACAACGACGCGTCAAATCTACGCAACACAACCACGCGTCACATCTACGCAACACAACCACGCGTCACATCTACGCAACACAACAACGCATCACATCAACGCAACACAGCCACGCATTACATTTACGCAACACAACCACACGTCACATCTATGCAACACAACCACGCGTCACACCTACGCATCACAATTACACAACACAGTTAAGCAACACAACCACGCGTCATGTACACGCAACACAACCACGTGTCACAGCCAAGCAACACAACCACGTGTCACATCTACACAACTGAACCAAGCGTCACATCTACGCAACTCAACGATGTGTCACACGCATGCGTTACATCTACGAAACAAACAAGCATGCGTCCCATCTACGTTACACAACCAGGTGTGACATACAAGAAACATAATCGCAACAAAACCACTAGTCCGAATGCACGCAATACAACAACGCTTCACATGCATGCAAAACAACAACGCGCTACATCCACGTAACACAACCTCGTGTCACATCCACGCAACACAACCACGTGTCACATACACGTAACACAATCACGCGCCACATCAAAATAAATAACTATTTAATGGACTAGTTTGCCGTGAACATCGGCTTCAAACAGGGGTAATTATTGTCCACGACATTGTTAAATCTGTACACAAACGATTTAAATGAACTTTTAAATAACAGCAGCATAGGCATTGATGTTGATGGAAAATTGATCATTCATCTATTCTACGCTGATGACCTTATATTGGTAGCAAACACAGAAGATTTACAGACAGTAATTGATATACTGTCTCAATGGTGTACGGTTAAAAAAAATGTCCATTAATATAAGTAAAACTAAAATGTTTAGGACAGTAAATATGGCACCGAGCAATTTTATGTTTAAGTACAACGATGACATTATAGAATGAGTCAGTCAATATCGATACCTGGGCCTCGTTATTACTGACACATTGGACAACTCGGTAACCGCCAAACACTTAGCACAGGCAGCGTTCAGAGCACTAGGGTTACTGATTTCCAAGTTTCGAAGGCTAGGCGAATTGGAATATTAAGTCTTTTCTAGGCTCTACGACACAATGGTGTTAAACTCTACACACTTTAGAACACTTTAACAAAGAATTATCAGTAGAACCTTAATTCAAGTGCCGTGTGATCAGTCAAGCGCAACGAAGCGCCCTGGCGAAGTTTCGGCTAACGAACGATATTGTTTTATTTGTAAGGGCTATGTAGAAAATGAACACTGTGCATTCTTAATCTGTCTGCTATATACAAATATTGGAACTGTTTTAGTAAAAAAGGCATTATTGATAAACCCTGGTTTCGACCTCTTAAAATCCAACAGAAAACATGAACGTTTTTGCTGTCAGATGATCGCATAATTAAATCCAGTGTCAGAGCCTGTCATGACATTTTAATTAAGCGACGAAACCATCTGTATATATAATTGCATTGAAATTTGTTCATATCAAATTACTACTCTTACAGTATATGCATGTATACTTATAGGAAGCAATAGTTTATGGTCTTAACATAATTTATTGTATTTCTTGTACATATTGTATGCGTTTTTTATGATTGTCTGAAGATAAGTAACGTTTGCATCGAATATCGTACGTTGCCTTGTTTGTATTTTTTAAGCATCTGTTTAAGATTTTAATAGCGTTCGTGTATTTTAGGTATTTTAGAATGTTCGTCTCTCATAACTCTGTTCTGAGGGGTTTTGTACATATATATCACGATTTTATACTGCGTTATTATTTGTTTTGTGTACACAAGTGAGACAAAAATAAACTATTTTGTCTGTCCCTCTGTCAACGTGTCACATTAATGTGTTACATTCACGCGTCGAGACACCGCTATACAAATGAAACAAAATAACAATGCGTCACAATCACATAAAATAAGTTAAATAACCCTACAACAATGTGCTACAAGTATGCGGCACAACCATGCTAAATGTTAAAGCGTTTTAACCATAAGACATAACCAGCCGTTATGTCCATTGGAAATAACCACGAGTCATAACTATGTACGTGAAATGTACAACACAGCCATGTCCGGTAAAATATATAGCAACCAACGAAGGACTGGTGTATGACGTCAGAAAATATACTCCGCAGGTAACACGTGTTAAATGCTAACGTGCAAGTACATGTGAACAAATAACATTATAAAATAAATAAAACTTATTTACGGTAGTAACAAAACAACGCACCTTTTATGATTTCTGTATGTGAACTATGTACATGCTTACCACAACAATAATAGTTTGCTTTTAACAGAAGCATACAAATTCATTCACAACTAACACTAGGAAGTAATGTGTACATGCAACGTGTTTATTTTCGTACATAAAAGCCACTACAAAAGTATGAAATTCCGTTAGGGTCTTTGCCTATGAATGCGAATACTTAGTAATATGAAACACACAACACGAAATCAAGGAGAATTACTGTGTGCGTAAGTGCCGAAAGACCAAAGTACGAATACGCAAAAGCACAAAATCATGAACGTACGCTGATACAATCGCGAAAGCAAGATGACGAAAACGCGATAATACGATGACGCGTTTATCGTCATTGTGTTTTCGCATTTTCGTCATCCCACTTTCCCATTCGAAAGCGAAAATAACGATGGCCCTAACGGAATTTCGTAGAAAAGCGTCCTATCCTGTATGTTCTTGTTCCATATTACTGACGTATGACGTATGCATATACTGACTAACGTGACCGAATTCTTCGCAAGATTGGCCCAAGAAATATACTGACTCAGAGGAGAAAAGCTTTCTATACATCTTTTCCACACGGAAATGCACATTGTAGTCTAATTCCATTGGTTTATTGTTAAGTTTTCACTTCATTCAACAGAAATAATTATGTGTGCCCAAATGACAACAATCCATTCCGTTTCAATTCACCTCAGTCGTTGTGTTGCGTGGATGTGATATTCAGGGGGAATTAAAAAAGAATATTCACAAAGTCTAGCAAACGCGAAATTCGTTGACAGTGCCTTCATGCATGACGTCATCTGAAGTTGGTCACGGACTTCCGGGGAGGCGGGAAACTGAGAATTTCCAAAGTTGTTGTTGTTTAATATTTATTTTAAATTAAGAGTACGGATTATTCATCACGTATCACTATTTTGATACATATAACAGCGAATTTATAACCCAACTATTTATATTAAATTGTGTTGTCCTTATTAAGTCAGTTAAATACAGTTTGGATTGTCAGTTTGGTTTTATGGCATCGTAGTTGGCTACGGGATACGGCGTATTTGTTTACTTTGGTGGCAGGCCAAAGCAAGTCAGTAGACAATGCGCTGAGATTGTACGGAAATCGTGCAGTTTTAGTACAGTTGCTTTGCCGTCTCCAAGCCTCTCCCATGGGAAATCATATCGGCGGAGTCTTCCCTGATACGGTGCATTGACCGTGCGAATGTCCCACGAGTCTACTTTCTTTGCTGTCAATCTTTGCTAAAATCTTCGCAAGGAGGCTTAAGGGAAGAGCAAAATGGACAGGATATGGGCTCATCTCTGGTTAAATGTAATCTAGGCTTTATGGACCGAACATTAGGATTTAAATTAAGCACCGGTTTCAACCCACTGCGGTCGCGGCAGACCGCAGATCAATCGCAATGTTTTGAGACGACAGGAAAAACGCATATTGGGGTAGCAACCGTTCCATGCAAGCACCTAGTACCACACAGACCTTTGTCATGGTCTCATTGCTAGATTCATATTTATTGTGCAATGCGTCAGACCTTTGCTCAGACAAACAAAATAAAATGCGGATGTTGTAAAAACGTTTAAGTTTAAAATATATTCAGGAATGCAACGATCTCTCAAAAGCGCAAGACAATGCTCTCGGTTTGATTGAGAACGTTTGTTGACAGGAATGGAAGCAATGTAGCAGCGGCTTCAACATTACAGTCACCATAATTTTTATCATCATCATCGTGGTCATGATCATGGTCATCATGATACATCATCATAATCGTCATCATCACCATCACCATTATCACAATCATCATCGTCATCATCATCGTCGTTGCCATCTTAATCATCGTCGTTGCCGTCGTCATCATCATCATTGTCGTCGCAACCGTCATCATCTTCCAAATAATCATCATCACCATCGTCGTAAGCCTCATGTTGTACTTAAAGCCTGGGTATAGTTCATAATGCGATATGTACACACCGAGATGCCAAATAAATTCGGTATTGCTAAACACGCGGAATTTTTAAACAATGCATAAAATGAAATTTGCAAAAAAAAAACAGCAAAATAAATAAGCAATGTATGTTATATATTTCGTCTAGTGACTAGTAACACACAATTTTCTATGAAGCACAATAATTATTGTTTATCTGCTAAAAACATTTTAAAAAATGTAAACATTCAAAATATGACGCTAATTGCTTTGTAACCTGGGCTGGTATTTATAGTGACTATTAGTCAAAAATTATGATGTTAATATTTTAACAGTTTATATCTTTTTTACTAAGAAATGTATTTGACTCAACGATTTTGACAAAGAAGTTGCAATATAATTCGAAATGTGTTAATATAAATGCTGATTTGGACTTATTTTCAACTTAAGTTAACAAGTTTTAAAAATCTTCTTAGATAAGTGCCCAGGACGACTCAATGACACAGCCAAAACAACTGCTATACTGACTGGATTTAAGCTCATTTTTGGAACAATAAAAGGTTGCACTTGATGCACAAGAAGTGTATGTGGGTATAATTGTATTTATTTATCATTCTTAGATGATACTCGCTAATTTTTCTATAGACAAAGAACACAATTATCGTTTTTAAACTACCCATAAACAACGCAAAAAGAAGGTCCGATTCTGAGCGGAGAATAGTAAAATGTAGTTCCAATTACAATTGCAACACAATGTCAAAGCATGTTAAAATCGAAATAATTTTCCCATTATCGTTGTTTATCGGCCAATAAACAACTCTTTGTCATTCTGATGCGTGGCTATTAAACAACTCCATTTCATGGGTAGAACCTGTACTTGGTGTGTGTGAGAAAGTACATTTCCTGGGTAAAACCAGTACTTGGTGTATTGAGAAAGTCCATTTCCCAGGTACAACCAGTTCTTGGGGTTTGTCAGAATGTTCATTCCTTGGATAGAATGGGTTCTTGGTGTCTTAGAGAAAGTTCACTTCCTAGGTAGAACCAGCAGTTGATGTATTTCAGAAAGTCCATATCATGGGTAGAACCAGTTCTTGGTGTATGTGAGAAAGTGCATTTCCTGAGCAGAACCAGTTCTTGGTGTATGTGAGAAAGTGCATTTCCCGAGCAGAACCAGTACTTGGGGTATGTGAGAAGGTCTATTTCATGGGTAGAACCAGTACTTGGTATTTGTGAAAAAGATCATGTTAAAGTACACTGTCTATGGAGCTGACTTCTACTTTCATGGGAAAACAACATGTCAGTTTTGTAATGTGACTCAAAAATGGTACACAACCACAACTAACTAAACACTTCCTTAATTTGTTTTTATAGAAAATGAGACAAATGGTTGTAATGTGGTTTCTTTGAATTCAAAGTGTAATACAGAAATATGCTATTTTAGACAGCGACCACATATGCAACTAAATGAAAGGAATTACAAACCAAGAACTTGTTCACTAAAAACTAAAATTTTCAGGCAGTTAATCAGATGGAAGTCATAAAAGTGGCAACATTTTCAGAAGGACATTTTCAGTTTTGGGCAGCATTCTATTTGACCAATTTGGTATGCAGATAATGAATGGCAATTAAATGGCCACAACGAACGGGGAAAATAATGCGCAGTAACCATCTTAATGGATGGGTTCCAAAAATGAGGGTGGACATTCAGCAACATATTCATACTGTAATGACAGATCAACTTCTCCAAGAAATGTAGTCCAAATCTACAAAACAATGACCAGGGTGTATAAATACAATTCATGCGAAACAAGAGCACCACATCCCCAGACAACAGGACATATACTGAAGCACATGGAAACGTGGCGAAACGTGGCGAAGATGAGCTGAGCTCTCTGTATGGCAGTTGGTGGGGGTTGGCACCCTACACTCAAAAAACACAGTCATTCTTCTCTTAAATACATTTAATCATAGCCTAATTGGTTGCTAGTTAAGATATCAACACTATTTGATTTCAGACATTATATTTCGGCGTAGCTAAGATAATTTTTTACCTAGATTTCTTGCGATAATTAGGCAGCGGGAAAATCAAATGCCAATAGAACTTGGCAAATTTTCTATTTTTAGGGAATGCAAACTTACAATAATGGTTTAATGTATACCAACAACTGTTGCATACTTTGGGGGATTAAAATGTCCATAATTGTTTATATAAGCGGTTAAAATAAAGATATAAACATATCTTCGACATACACTCTAAAACTGAACATAATTATGAACATATTTTTTCATTATGTGTCACGAACAGAATATTATATATTTGTTCTCAGAATTAATCCACTGTTTTGTTTAGCCTAGCGGCACGCTCTATAAATAACAATTGATTCTAGTGAGTTCAACAAACTCACGATCATTCTAAAATTAGCGCGCGTTTAGCTGCCCGTGTATAGCTGTTATAATAAACATGTATCAATTAGCGTCCATAGAATCATAAGAGCAATAATTTCAAAAAATGGGCACTTTTTATAAACTTACTGTACATGTTAATTTGAATTTGAATGGTGGTTGCATTTTTTTAAGAATTAAACATAATTGCACATTTCTATCAACTTCTCCAGTTGATGTTAATCAACCTATAAAAAGATATTTGTCAATAAATAAAATGTGGTGAAAAAAGTATTGGAATGCGTCGAAATGTCATTCATGTTACTTTCACTTCATTTGCGTAGCATTAATACATTATTTGCAATACCAATTATACACAAAAACCCTTGATACATCATATTCCTACCGAATATAATTTTAAATCGACATAGTCTAATAAAATTTTATGTTTGTGTTATCGAAAATGGAAGTCATCATTATTTCGAATGCGCTGAATGTTCTCTGAAGGTTGCTTTTCATTAGGATACACATATAAATGATTAATTGACTTCAAAATGTGAATGCATGATGCATAGATCACTTCAAGATGAAGTTTAGGTATATTACTTAAGATCTGAATAACAATATGCGTCTGATACAACATAATTTTAATTTAATCCCGCAATTATTTTTGTACATTGTTAATTTGTTAAATTTGACTGACAAATTTATATAATAATGATGATAACGTAAATTATTTTGGTTATTCATGTATCACTGGTGAAAACATGGGGCGGTATGATTGATTTATACACGGTGTCCGAGAAGTCGCCTTGTCTAGGTGGGGACCGAAAAATCTGGTGTCCGAGAAGCCACGTAACCGGTCATCTTGGCCTTCTTGTATTATGTTTCGGGGAAAAAATGATATCTCAATATTAATGTTAACGCCGATTGTCTTTTTTAAAAGACATTTCTTGTTTCCAAATGTTTTCATCTTGGCTTAGAAAACTGTTCATGTATTAAAGTCTAAAATAATGAATTGTGTTCATACGTTTGTGCATGACTGTAAACTCATATCACATATGTTAGGTTCTGGGTAAAGAATACATTGTTTTAAACAAATTTTTTAATCAATACCCCCGATAAATCATCTTTGCATTTCTATTTTTGAATATTTAAAATGATTTCTAATATGTGACTACACTTATATTGGAGTAAAAGTTTGGTAGAGCATGTAGAATTGTTTTGATGCAACAAGTGTGACATAATGCTTACAATTGGGGTCTGAAAACCCGTGCTTTGTTCCAGACAATGCTAGAGTCCACTGTGCCAGACAACGAAAAAGGAGTGCATGAATGACCTTTCTTAAAATACAGCAAGTACTGGTTCTACCCTGGAATCAGACTCAAAAGTTGCTCAATAAACTTCAGGCTTTCGACACAATCAAGTTTAAATAAATAGGTTTACAATTAATGAAAACTACAGAACAGAATAGACAACCAACATATGGAACAAGGGTTTCAAACCTGATGCAGACAAGTTATACATAGGATACTTAGAAAAAAAGTACAAAAACGAAAGCATAAATATAAATCAGTGTAAAGTTATTCCCTTGTCAATGGACAGCATGTTAAACAAAATCTCGGTGGAACCAAACAACAAGTACCCCATGTGCATCTATCACCCCAGTTTAGTGTTGTGAAAGAATTTGACCTAACTGTAATTATAAATGTGGCAAAAGAGAAAATATAGTGTATAATTTGGTAAAAAGGCAATATGGATTACTCCTTTGTTTTGTGTAATTAATGATTGCCCTGCATACTGAGTATGGGTTTCTGACCCAAAAATATTCTTCATGAGTAGCAAAGCAGACACTCCAAGATAGAATGCTCTGTGAACCCTTGGACCAGGAACACTTGAAGCCAGTCGGGACTGGTTTTGGTGTTCTTGCATTCGAAGATTTGTAAACGTGTATTCCAGTATATGGACAGCTTCAGAACAGATTACCCAGAAGATAAAATAAATATTAGTGGGAATACACAATATTTGCATAGTGCCAGTGATTTTCTTATATAACTCATTTATCACTAGTATACGAGTATTCACTGGTCAAATTGCATGACATGTGACATGAAGTATGTAGAGGTCGAAGCTAAACTGCAATGTGAGATCACTGTATGACGCTTAACTTAAACTGCCAACTGTTGAGAGTTCCAAGATATCAATTATGAGATGAAAATAATTAAAGATTATAACTGTCCAAAGAACATCCTTACTTACTGCATAACTTTTGACTTTCAACACTAAGAGTAAACTTAAATAATACCAACATATTAGCAAATAAAGAAGAACCTGGAGCAGAACATATTAATCCGATCAATTCGCAACAATTATAAAACAACAATTACATGACAAAGTATTAAATGCTATGGTGTCACTGGGTGAGAACATAGTGCAGCCAGTCCGGGACTCGAACCCGGGACCTCTCGCTTACATAGCGAGTGCTCTTCCGACTGAGCTAACCTGGCAGGTACACAATCTCTCCCCTATAGTGAGATTGAACAGTTTCCACCAGTTACAAGTATTGTGACGGTCTAAATACAGTCAAATGATATGAAATCTGGCTAAACAATTCAGGATTCGTATTAATTGTATTCTTTTTCTGTGATCACAGTAAATCAGTAACAGAACATATCACATAATGAAACTGTTCATACTAGTATTACGCTTCAAAACAACAACAAACATTCAGACAGCATAACTGTTTATGACCATATAAGATGAATGCAATGCTACCCAACCAACTTGCAACAATGTGACTGGACTTGGCAAACAACCGATTTGTATTAATGCAGGGAAATCACTGTTGTAGCTTTAGTTCAATGAGTCTAACAGAGTTCTCTCCCTGGAATAATAAAAGACATTTTGCTGTATGAATACTCGGCACTTAAAAACTCATTAAAAAATATAATAATAATAAATAATCAATAATAAATCTAGCTTGCTTCTTCTTGCTTTACACTAATTAGATTCAATAAATATAATGTGAAGCCTCGTCATAAATTTGCGCAGTGTATTTAAGTACGTGTATCCAAACCGCAATGCACAATGATATCATAATGTAATTTTGACAACACGATAGTTTTATGTTAAACACACAATGTTGTTCTTGTGAAAATGTTAAACATGAAAATAGAATACAAGTTTATATGCTCTCTCTTTTGTCTTTTTTCCCTTGGTCGTGCAGAATTCAGTATTCATTTCATTAAATTATGCAACGATTCAAAGTTATACAATTGATAGCTGTGTTACACAGAGATTTGTGTAAATAAGATACAATGGCTATTTTCATTAATTGTTATGTTCACATCTTTTCTTTCAACAACATTATAACACTCCCAGCGCTGTATCTTCCCACTCAATAAAATAAGTACTTTGAACAATCATTACAACAAGAAAAGACAACGACTCCCATTCCAGTTCGCTTAACTAATTACAGATGGCTTTCACTGCCAGACTGAACACTACGGAGAACATCATAACTACGAAATTGATTTTCCATGCAGACTATAATGATTGTGCCCTGGATGAAAAAAAATGTAACCAAACTTATACCTTATAACTTCAAACTGTTGTAGCCGCAAAAACATTTTAGCTGTGAAGAAAAGGGAACGACCCTGCGTATTTCAACTGGGCCAATATTTTTTATGCGGACATTGACAGGGTGCATGGACACAAATAATGAATCACTGGTACATGGAAAAGCAGCCTATTTGTGTGTCACAAATCACATCTTGCAAAGACATAGTCATTGACACCTTTCCGTGCCTGGTCTAAAACCAGGCTTCATTTATAACTTCAACTAAGACTGTCAGATCTGCAGTTGATCCAACATCACTGACACACCACCTAAGTCCTAGCAGTTACAATATAAACGCTACCAATTCCACATCAATAAGACAACACCACACTGTAATTTGACAACAAAGACCTCAAATTATCACATCTATGGGAAACTGTGTTGAATCTTCATCTTTATTTCAAACACCTCTTGAAGACATGCAATCATATATACAACTAGAAATGTACTCCCCCATTCTATAACACAACAATAGAAACCTGCCTAAGATTCTCATCAATACAACAACTGAAGACAACAGAAAGGAATCAGTCACTGAAATGAAATTTCTGTACACAAGAGAAAACAATGAACATCCATACTTTTGATTATTTACTTTTATTGATCATGTGTGAGGTTCTGGCTCTAACATTTATGTGGACCAATAGCTGACCAAGATTATGCAAAATTTTCAATAAACATAAGTACATTAGTAAATTATTCTGCTACACCATAATGATCAATAACTGGTATTACTTGTCTTATTTGACCTGATCACTATGAAAGGTAAGCTTTATTGGTAGCAGGAAAATACGCTAGGTCAACATTTCGTCAACCATATAGTATGTTCCAGACAGTTCTGAACAATTCTTACCTCAGCTCGTGTCAACCCGCGGTGGGACTTGAACTTCAGTGTCTCCAGTCAGCACCCTGCCTGCCTGTCAGTGACTCCCAGTGAGCTGATATGGTATGCACAAGGACCCCATGCACTTCATTCCTACTTTGTGACTGTGCAGCTAAATATTTAAGAAATAGGCATGCTAAAACAAATCAAACCATTTGTTGTACAGGCTTATTAATATCAAACAATGTCCCAAATGCCTTATTATGTTACAAATATGTACCTAAGATTTCCTAAGACATGAGCAAATAAATAATGCCATTTGTAACAGACAATAATGTAAAATTCATGCACTGAAGAAAGCTTGTATTCTCCACAACATTGAAAAACCCTCATTTTAAAGGCACTAACAAGGTGATACATGTTCAACCAAACACTACAAGTTTAATGCTGAGATAACAAACATAAATTATAACATATGCATCATGAGCGAAACACTGAAACACATTTTCATAAAATAAATGGAATTTGAACAGCTTGAAGTTTAGTTTGGTGTTTACGTTTTCTGTACTATGAAAATAGCCAAAGTTCCTTGTGATTTATGTAGTATATCTTGCAGTTTGCCATATGTCAACGGTGAATAGACAGATTTAATCTGCATCGCCATGAAATTCGGCAGTAAATAAAGCTAGTGTTTATAAACAGTTTTACTTGTAGGATCAGTGTTTTTGCAATAATCAGTATTCAGCTTCTGACGAAGGTTATAAACTAACGTAAACACATGCTAAGACAGACAATAAGATAACTACACTTGCTAAGACAGACAATAAGATAAAATAATCTGAATTCGACCATTTACCCCTTTTGTGCGGCTTTAAAACTATTTTTAACTAATTAAAATGGGAACAGACACACAGATAGCCTGAACGACAGGAATATACACAGATTTAAACCGACAGCCTTATTTTCAACAACAATAAGGTACGATTGTAAAAATATGTGGAAACTTACACATTCCGTGTGAGACATCCAGGCCAGGACACTGGCTGTGCAGGCAAGCAGGTCCCATACCTATTTGTAGAAGAAATGAAAGTAGTTATAC
This sequence comes from Congeria kusceri, assembly GCA_027627225.1. Classification (NCBI taxonomy): domain Eukaryota; kingdom Metazoa; phylum Mollusca; class Bivalvia; order Myida; family Dreissenidae; genus Congeria; species Congeria kusceri. The sequence continues at coordinate 62,701 of JAPFQT010000164.1, forward strand.
ATCCAGCCATATGAAACAAACTTTCAACAACCCATTACTTAATTTGCCTATATAGTCTGGAAAAGTATTGCCGTTACTGGGTCATGGGTATGGTGTCCGACTTAAGACTGGGGGCATTCATGTGGACAGGTTATCTGTCTGAAAGTCACCACGTTCTGGTTCTAACCAGGAATACGATTCAAATGCATCGCATTATGTCTCAGGTATCAATATGATCAAGTCAAAATAGCTTCGAGCCCATTATTTACAACACCACTGAAGAAATCTGATCTAATTTATCCATGAACACTATAATCATGAAAAATGAGTTTTTCCAAACCTGAAATCAAGATGATTATAGTTAATTTTAATTTAATAGCATGGTTGGAAATCAAACAGAAATATTAAACATACATTACCCATATATAAAACATACCATAACCCAACAGTTCTTCACAGTGTTGTTCTGTCATCAATGTTTCACTTTCTACCACAAAGTCTCAAACCCTCGACCACATATGCAGGTGTCAGTCCACACTGTTCAGGTCGCCCTATCTAATTAGAGACATTAAACACATGACAAAAACATAAGCATATTCCAATCCACTATAAATTATCAATTGAATGCACAGTAATATAGTGAATCTTTCACACTTGGTACTGGTTCTACCCAGGAAACAGACTCGAGAACGTTTAAATAAGCCACATACTGGTGACTAAAACGTTTGATCCTGCCAGATGATGGCCTGTGTCTAGAACAATCCTCGACACATCTAGGACTAGAATAGACCGGCTATGAGTCATAGTGTCTATGACTTTGGTTATTCAGGTCCTAACTGTTATACGCTCATTTCAGATTAAGTACATTTCATGAATTATTATGTTTCTTAGTTTTAGAAAGGGTATGGATGCTATGTGAAACTGTTTTTATTTAGCGGCGATCAACGAGCGATTTAGTACCTAAAATCAAGATGAGGTATAGCTTCTGACTCAGAAGAGTGGACTTCCATATTAATATCGTCTGTCGTCGTCGTCAACCATTTACTTTACAACTTCTCTGAAACCGCTTGGCGCCTTTAAATCTAACTTGGCAGGAATGTTCCTGATGACAAGTGTTACTTTTTAGACCTTGTAAGTGCCTTGAAATTAATCAGAGAAACACTGATCAGGACGTTTTTGATTTATGCACACGAATTGCAGCGAAAAGTTTACCCTGTTCCATTACTGACAGACAGTAAAATTAACTTAATAAGTATACAGTTATATTTCTACATACTTTATAATGACGGACAAAGGGACGTAACAAAAGAACTGCTTTTTGTTCACGAGGCGAATTTGTGCATGAGCATCAAAGTTTGTTAATACCTTCAATTAAGGTATCTATCTTTTCTTCCATACTTTACGGGCTAAATGGTTATTTGTATATGCTATTTTAACAGTTAATGTTAATTAATGTAATAATTATCTGCATATCAACACCTTGTCACTGAACAATATCGCAGTAATCAGGTACAAGTTTAAATAATATAAACAGTTAGTTCAATGTTTATAAAAGACATCAAAGACAAGGTGAAAGATCAAAATTTTATTCACACGCACAATATAAAGTTTGTTGTTATAACATGCTGCATAATAATAACGGTAGAACAATCATCACATATGTTTAATTATGTCATCAATGCATTTTCAATAAATGTTTAAATACATGAAAAATAATTATGTATCTTAATTGTCTCCATTGTCTGAAGATTAACATACATCAGTTACACAGAACAGAAAATGCATATGCATCCAACACTACAAGCAGGTAAGTTATTTATGTCTGATTGTTTTCACTTAACTTCCAGCACAAGTATCAATGTTATAATAAACGATGTTAAATCATCATCAGTATAAAACTAAATACAATTAACCAATTTAACATCATGTTTTCTTTTTATATGATTAAACTAAACAATACTTAAATCATCAATGTCTCTTCAATGCAGAAAATTAAAATAAATCCTTCATATTTCAAAAACAAGTATTTACCATTACAGTATCATGTTTTCAAGTAATTGATCAAATACATTTCTCACATATGTGTACAAATGACAGTCTAAAAATAGCAATGGTCATGTACATTGTACATGTATATTTCTGTACACACATTGACTGGTAAATTAAAATTGTCCCAGGTATTTGTCCTTTAACATACATCATATATAACTTGTTAAGTTAAGGACTAATGCAGAAACACTTATTTGATACAAATAACACAGACTATTGGTTCCAAAGTCATACTGTCATAATTATGATAAAAGTATATTATAGAGAAATATAACACAGTACACAATATATCATTTCTAACTTACACACTGTCATTTTAAGATAACCATATTTGTTATTATACAAATGTCTGATACATGTAAAAGTAAGCTATTGCACTTTGAACACCAGGATGTTGTTGTTGTCATATTGTCCCACAATGATGGAGGCTGTGTGCCTGTTGTAGCAGACTGACACTGGGCCCCTCACTCCATCCCTGCCTGTAGCCAGAGTGGCCAGCTTCTTCCTGCCCTCCCTGTCCACCTGTATGATAGTCTGGGACATGAATCCACAGACCAACAACACCTGGCCTGCAGGTGTCACATGTACAGCACGTGGGCCTCGTAGTTCAGGGCCCTTCAATGTACAGAGTACTGACCCATCCCTGGCCAGGGTGAGGAGCTTGTCGTGGGAGCGGTTGGGGATGTATATACGATCCCCAGTGGGACTCACAGCACACTTCCATGCTCCAATCTGTGAATTTTGTAGACCCTAACAAAGCAGAGCTCATCGCCAATTAAACCACGAGGTCGTTATCCCGAGTGGATTAAAAGCCAAACATTGGAATAACAAAGAATTGTTTATTGGTCGATAAACAACGAAAACGCAAAAATTATTTTGATTTGATTTGATATCAACATGATTTGACACATATTTTTGCAATTGTAATGAGAACTATTTTTTAATATGCTCCGCTCAGAATCGAGACTTCTTTTGGCGTTGTTTATTGTGAAGTTAAACCACTATAATTTTTTTCTGTGTCTACAGGAAAAGTAGTGAGTATCATGTTAGAATTGCGAATAATTAATAAAGAAACAGTGCTAAATGTGATGGCCTTGTTTCTTCAAATAATTGACAAAACCCAATTGACAAAACTAATTTAATAATATAAACACTGGTCATCGATGACACATTTGCAGGCGCAGGAACATTAGTAGTAGACATAAAATAACAAAATTCTAATTGTATTCAGAATTCACGTTAACATATATGTCAATATACATGGGGTGTTTCAAAAGAAAAAAAACATACATTAAAGCAAAATCATGCTGTAAAAAAAGATTAACCACCATAGCATAATTAGTAAAATATAGTTTATAAGAATTGTATGCTTGTATGTACTCATTGATTTCTATGTTCACCATATCTTCCAGTATGTCATTGCGAGGCTGTGGAGATGAAGGAAGATGCTGTGGACACGATCTTCCTAGTAACGGGCCGACTGTTCAACAGGGCTGGTAACTTAGTTTAGTGTTATAGAACTCAATGTTTAACGGCATTTACTGTCAGCATATGAACTCCTTAGGGTCTTAACATACATGCAGAGTAGCATCAAATGTAGACTATTATGGGTAATAAATATGTGAGCAATAGAAACCTTTTGAATGTTTATGCAAACAGTATTTATCTCTGTTTAAAAATCTGTGCCGACATATTTTATAATGTTTGATTATCTACCTGCCAAAATCAACCTTCTGTTGCTTTACAAGTACAGGTGACCTGTTGAGTACTTACATTTTAAGCTCAACTATTCACCAAATACTTCGAGCTACACTACTCACCTGTTCGTCCGCATCGCCATAATGCTCTGGTAAAGGTTTCTGTAACTGTAACTACTACAGATATAACATAGAAAAGTCAGGTGAAGTTTTGCGTGCAAGAGAAAATTCAGGTTAAGGATTGCGTGTAACAAGTACATATCTCTGTAACTACTTCAGATATTAAAAAGAAACTTCACACATGTCTTTGAGGTCATTGCGTAAGGTCACTGACCAAGGCCCATAAGTCTTACCTGCAATTTAGCAGAATTATGTCCCTTTTTGTACTTAAATATTCAGGTTGAAGTTTGCGTGGCAACAACTCCATATCTCTATAACTACTACAGATATTCAATTGAAACTTCACACATGTCTTTAGTTTAGTTTAAACCAATTTATTGTAGCTTGATTGCATCGAAAGCCTTGGCTTATAAAGACACTCTTGAGTGGGTTTCCTGGGCAAACCAGTACTTGGTGTCTTTGGAAAGAACTTGAGAACCCTCCCTCGGTGGGGATCGATCCCGGGACCTCCGGTCACACGGCGGACACCATATCCACTATACCATTGAGACTTCATATGTCTTCGGGGTCATTATGTAAGGTCACGGACCAAGGCCCATAACTCTGACCAGTAATTTAGCAGAAATATGCCCTTTTTGTACTTATGAATTGAGGCTAAAGTTGGCGTGCAACAACTCTATATCTGTATAACTACTACAGATATTCAATTGAAGCTTTACATGTGTCTTCAGGGTCATTGTATAAGATCACTGACCAAGGCCCATAGCTCTGACCTACAATTTCGTAGGATTATCTCTATATCTGCTACAGATATTCAACTAAAGATCACACATGTCTTCAAGGTCATTATATAAGGTCACTGACCAAGACTTATATCGAGGGTTGAGCGTGAAACTATTGTATCTGCTTAACATTTATATATCAGATACCATAGTTTCACGCACAACCTCGATATGTGTGACCAGCATTTTAGGAGAAATATGCCTCTTTTTTTGTAGTGATAAAGGCTGATAACTCTTGTTAATATAAAGCTTGATTAGGTCTTCACTTATAATTATTAACACAACATCCACATGAGTGCCAATATTATTTAGTAGTATTTACACACATACAGGAACAGATGGGCCTGGCAGTGATGTACAGAAATAGATTGGTCAGCCAGGGAGTAAACAGCTGGAATGGAACTTGAGCCAGACACAGGACCTGTACCGACAGAAGTGACCATGGTTGCGATAGTTATCAAGTTGAGGATTGCAACCTGAGGTCTTTTCAGGGTAAGATGACATGGAGATCAACAACAACAGTCGCTAAAGCAGTGACACGCTGCCTAAATGTAGTGTGGTAGCACCCAACAGACTTTTAGCTCACCTGATCTCGAACTGAGAGATATTGTGGTCAGTCATCCTCCGGCGTCTGTCGTTAATTAAGAAATAATTTTGCATTTAGAGTCGTTTATCGGCTAATAAACAGCGATTTTGTGTTCTGATGCGTATGAATTAAACCACAAGGCTGTTAGTGTTTATTAGCCGATTAACAACGATATTGCAAAAATTATTTCAATTGTAACATGACCTAGCACAATTTTTTTTCAGTTACAATACATTCTATATTTTACAGTTTCTAAACTAATTTTGGGTTGTTTATTGGTAGTTTAACAACGGTGAATTTTTTTATTTGTCTATAGACAAATTCTGCATGTTACATGTTAGAATTGTCATTTATTGTGAACATTTTGCTTTAAACTTGTTCTCTGAAACGCTATAAGGAAGTTGAAAAACTTGAAAAAAAAATGGGCACAATATATATGTTCAGATGATTTCCAATGAAGTTGATATTTACAAAAAAACTATGTAAAAAGGTAAATATAAACAAATATTTTTAAAGCAGTTGCTGCCTCACTTTGTATTTGAAGTTTGATTGTGAGTCTTCACATTATCAGTTGGAACCCACATTTGATACTGACATTGTGTCCTAAATGTGGGTCAGACAATTAAAGTGTTTTAGGACAGGAGTTGTCTCCCTTTGGTTTTAATTATTGGAGATGGCATCATATTACAAGAATTAAACAGGTAAATTGTTTTAAAAATGACTAAAGAGAAAAAGATCAAATCAGTTTGCTATTTCGGCAAAAGGAAATGACAACTGTGATAAAATAGTCAGTGTGGTAAATCTCTTACATAATAAACATTCTATAGACATTGATCAGTACACGTTTAAACCAACTGCATTTGGTCTGTGTGATAAACACTTGTTCAATGTAACCTGATATTCAGCTACAAACCTTTGTCGCAGTGTAATAATTTAAATTAATCCAATACTCACGTGACCTAATACTCACGTGACAGTTTACATAGTTACACTGTTTACTGCTAGAGACCACTGAGCGTCATTTGAAGGTTATCTTGGTTTCTGTTCAGTTGGAAGGTTTTATTGCTTGATTATAATTGCCACTACATTTAATGTGTGCTTTCTGGATTATTTAATTAAACAGAGACACTGTGACATTAATATTTCTATTTAATTAAAGTTGTAAAGTTTTGTTTGCTGAAAGTCAACAAGCAAAATGGCGACATTTTCTATGTCTACTGTTGCTAAAGGGTCAGATGAATTTAAAGATTTTTGTTGTTCTACCTGCGAAGAGCAGTCTGTTGAAGTAGTCGCAGAATTTTACTGTGAAACATGTTCAAAGTTTTATTGTGGAAAATGTATTCATCATCATGGTCAGTTGTTCAAAAAACATTCCCCTTATGGAAGGGGAGATATGAACAAATGGCCAATTTCAAAGAAGGTGGAGGATTTTCTGATGAAATGCGAAGTTCACAAAGATAAAAAATTGGAAATTTTCTGTGAAGACCATGGACAGCTGTGCTGCTCAAATTGTATTCTACTTAATCACAGGTATCTTATGACATTTTTGTTAAAATGATTGTTAAGATAACAATAATCCTTATTATTAGACAATTTACTTTTTAGACTAACCTGATTTAGTATGTTTATTAATATAAACAAGAATTAAGTTGAGGACAGTAACATACATGTAACGATTGGCTTGAGAACCCCATATATTTATATATATCAGAAATGGTGCAGTTTTAACTTCCAGTTTTTACCTGGATACCAATGTTTAACAGGTAAACTGACTACCTGAATGTTAACATTTTATAAAATCAATACATATCAAGGTTAGTACAGTTTGAGATTTTTGGTAAGCTGGTTTCTCAGGAATGGCACGAGGGATTTCATTCAAACTTAGAGCACTTATTCCCTATATTAAAATGAACTCATAAGCCAATTATGATAACTCTAGTTTGAAATTGACAAAATTGTGGGCCTTTTTACACCTAGAAATGGACAGGTTAAAGTTTTTCTGTAAGCTAGTTTCTCAATTTTTTGTTCCCTAACTCGAGAACTGATTAAGCTATTGTAATGAAACTTCAAACATAGATATCTTATAGCGAGACCTTGCTGGGGATTACATATGTGGTGGGTGGGGTCAACGTCACTGTTACTAAAAATAGAATAAACAGTTTCCGCTCAATAACTTGAGAACGCACTGAGATATTTTAATGAAACTTAATACAAACATACCTTATATCGAGACCTCACTTGCGATTGCGTTTAGGGTCAAGGGTCAAGGTCACTGGTACTAAAAATAGAAAAATGGTAACCGCTCAATAACTTAAGAACGCATTGAGATATTTTTCTGAAACTTAGTGCATAGATACCTTATATCGAGACCTTGCTTGGGATTGCATATGGGGTGGGTGTGGTTAAGGTCAAGTTTACCATTACTAAAAATTTTATTGATGTGCTGACTTTAATGCATTTTGTTTGAAAAATTTGGTTTTCGGGGAATTTCCATGTTTCTTGTTTAAGAAAAAAATGCCAGTAACTCTGACAAGCACAAGAAAAGTCTAGCTAGCTGTCCTCCTACAGCTCTTCTTTTGTTATATGGCTTATGAGCAGGGTCCTTTTGCTTCTGACACTCCTTACTTTATAAGCAACTGGAGCAAAACAGACACTCATGTGCCTTCGTTATATTTTATGTGCCAAAGTACGCTTAAATATCCAGTAGAAGACTATATGAGGCACGTTGTGGGAAAACTGGCCTTAATGCATGTGCGTAAATGTCGTCCTGGATTAGCCTGTGCAGTCCGCACAGGCTAATCCGGGACAGCACTTTAAGCTTTTATGGTATTTTCTGTTTCAAGGAAGTCTCTTCTAAATATAAATCCACTATAGGCGGAAAGTGCCATCCCTGATTAGCATGTTGCGGAATCCGCACAGGCTGATCCGGGACGACACTTTACGCACATGCATTAAGCCCGGTTTTCCCATGACACGCCATATAATGTTTTGAAATGGCCAATCTAAACCATCCATCTCATAAGCTTTGAACTTAGAATATGTATAACAGTATTTTTTTTTATATTTAAGAAAAATTTGCCAAATTATTTTAAGCATTTTATTATAATATACTATATTTTGTTTCAGACAGTGCACCAAAGTGACGCTTGTATCTGAGTGTGTCAAAACCCAGTCAACTGACCTGCAGCAGTTTGCAGTGAAGCTTCAAACAATTCAGGAACAAATGAACAATCTTCAAACAAATTGGGAGACCGGCATTAAATCACTGCAGGGTTCATATGATGAACAATTACACAAAATACAAGAAACACGCAGGAAAATAAATGACACTTTAGACAATATTGAAAAAATCACTTTGAAGGAAATGAAAAATACACTCACAAGTCTGCAAGCTTCTCTCAAGACTGATGTGAACAACTGCAGAAGGCTTCGTGACGACTTGAAAATACTGCATGAAGCCATTCAGGACATAAGTGATATGAGCATGAAAGAACTCTCCTTTATAGCGAGCAAGAAATGTAGCGACAAAATACAACAGTCAGAAACATATTTGAAGGAGAACTCTGTTCAGGTTAAAAGTTCACTAACATTCCAGCCTAACAGTGACATTGAGCAGTACTTGTCCAAACTGTCAGGTCTGGGGAGGATTGTACACAGTACCCAGGCATTGACAGTGCAGGGAAACCCAGACCAAGTATTGACTGTTAAAGGAAAGTCAGAGTATGATGTGAGCATACCAAGTGATTCATCATCATGCTGGATCAGAGGCATATGTGTTCTCCCTGATGGCCAGATTCTTGTTGTAGACAACGGTAATAAGAAATTAAAGCTGCTGGACCAGCAGTACAGGGTGCTTACTCATTGTGATGTGTCTACTGATCTATGGGACATATGTCATATAACACACAGTGAAGTTGCTGTTACTGTGAATGATGATAACACACATGAGATCCAGTTTATCTCTGTCAACAATGGGCAGCTGGTGAAGGGCAGGAAGCTTCAGTTACAACATGACTGTGAAGGTATCGCCCACCACCAGGGGGAGCTGTATGTCACTGATCGTACCGCACTGTACAAGTACGCACTGAGTGGGAAACTGGTCAGCAAGCTGTATGAGGATACATCAGATGAATATACAGGTTAGAATCATGGCGGGTTCATCCGGATATTATTAGAAATATGTATTATAAAGTAATTGTAAGACTGCATAGTTGTAGAATGTGTATGTGTCAGTTTAAGTTTACAACAGCAGTTAAGAATGATTTTCAATTTTATTGATTTATATACATAAGTAATCAAGCATTTTAACTGTCACTTCTGACTTCATGGCATATCTATAAATAGACACTGAGTGCAAATCGATGACACACTCTGTGACCTGCTGTTTATATTTTGTGGTTTTCCAGTAAATATACATGCATTGTTGTTTCATAATTCATCGTGTTTCCAAACGTTATATGAAGTAAATAAACTTTAAATTGTAGTTGAAATTTGTTAAATTAATAGATTTGTATTTGTAAAACTGTTTAAATAACAACTGGCTTTTGTTACTTGTGTAGAAGAACAAGAGGGAGAAGTTTTATTTCATGTTGTTTTGAAACATATTTCCTGTTGTAAAAGCTTAACTTCTGTTATTATAATGTACATGTACATGTTATAAATATGTCAGCCTATGTCAGCTGTAGAATAACACAGATGTCAGTAATCATGTATACATGTATAGAAAATCTATTAATACTGCATATGCCATAGTTGCATCAGCTGACACATTCATGTATACATGTATAGGAAATCTGTTATTACTGCATATAGTTACACATTCATGAGTACATGTTCACTGTACCGTGTAATTGTTTACATCTGTGTATTTGTGGTAGACTTCAATTCTAACTCACCAGTCAACGTGTCAAACTTTTAGGCAATAAACTGATACAGAACCTTCCTGTCACACTAAAATATTTATTATTATTGGATTTTATGCAGATCTTTAAGACGCGTAATTGTCTGTTTAACGATGCATTAATAATACATTGTCACTGCAGTTTGTGTATTAACATTATTAAACATTTAAAGTAATTTAATATCTTGATGTGACTCTGTTTTGTCTGGAATATACATGTTCTCTGCTTTTTCTGTATGCATACAAATCATTTTGCAACGGAGAATTGTCCTTTTATACTGTACTTTCTGCTCATGTATTCTCTTATTCTGTGAAGTAAGTTGAGGTATCACAAAATAGTTTTAGTCCTGACAAAAAAATCAACAAAGGGTAGTATTCAAAATTGTTGTGCAATTATCAGTTATGGTTCTTGTAAACTTTACTTACACCTGCTATCGTAATCATTCTGTGCAGAATAAACAAAATGCCTTTTATCATTTTTGAATTATGCTTCACACACTCATAAACAAAAGGGAAGTAATTCAATAACCTTACAAGTCAGGTTCTTGCATGCAACACACCATCTGGTGATGGTGATCATTTCTGCCAATATAACTGAAAATCTCAGCATGCATGACAATATGATGCTCTAGACAATTATTTGACCTTTTACCTTAATTAGTGACCTTGAAGTTTCAGCTACAGACCTGGTTCTTTAACGCCACGTGCTGTCTAATAATGATTATCACTTCTGCCAAGTAATTTGAAAATTCTTCCATGCTGGGCAAAATTATACTTTTGTCAAAGTAAATTGCTTAAACTCTTATATTTGACCTTTAAGTGTGACCTTAACTTTGGACCTAAGGATCTAGTTGTTGCACGCCATATGCTGTCTCATTATGCTTATCAGTTCTGTCAAGTAATTAGAAAAAATCCTCGGGCCTAGTTGTTGCACGTGACACACCGTCTAATAATGGTCATCAAACTTATTTGAAAATCCTTCACTGCTGGACAAAGTTATTGCCTGGACAAGAATCTTTTTTTTGCACGCTACAAACCATCTCGATGCTTAGCACTTCAGCCAAGTTATTTGAAAACCCTTCTCTGCTGGACAAAATTATGCTCCGGACAGTATCTATGGCTTAAATTCTTGTATTTGATACTTGACCTTTAAGAGTGATCTTGACTTAGGACCAAGGGACCTGGTTTTTGCACGCTACAAAACATCTCGATGCTTAGCACTTCAGCCAAGTTATTAGAAAACCCTTCTCTGCTGGACAAAATTATGCTTCGGACAGTATCTATGGCTTAAATTCTTATATTTGACCTTTGACCTTTAAGTGAGACTTGACCTTGGTCCTAGGGAACTGGTTCTTCTTATGCACAACACACCGTCGCACCATGCTTAACACTTGGCCTAACTTCTTTGAAATTCCTTCCATTTGGGACAAAATTATTTTCCGGACAGGGTCTGTGGGTTATAATTCTCATATTTGACCATTGACCTTTAAGTGTGACCTTGCTCTTGGACATAGGGACCTGGTTTTTGCGAGTGACACACCGTCTTATTATGCTTAACATTTATAATTATGTTACATAAATATTCATTTAACCATCTAAAAGGCACTATACATTATACGGTTACAATATATTGTGGTACTATAAGTCTGTATTATCAGACTAGATCAAAGCTTCCATTCAAGCAAGGCATAAGCTTTCTTGATGAGTAATAATACACACATCATGTCGGCAGACAGTAACAAATCATAACTGCAACAACAAATAAATGTCCTAGAATAATAGGAACAGATACCCTAGTATAGCTATTACAATTTAAAAATGAAAATAGTTGGATTATTGGGCCATACCACTGAATTTGATTGATTTGTAATCCTTTGTACACCATCACAGTGTAAGGGTCTGCTTAAATCATATTTATGACACAACTTCTTCTATGCAATAAAGAAAGACCAGTACACTCCATAAATTACTGAATTTGTCCACAAACAAGAGCTGTCAGAGGACAACGCACTCGGCTATTTGAAGTGTTTCAGTTGGTACATATTACACTTTTCCACAACATAGTATGTATAACATATTTTTATAAACGCACAAAATATGAAGAATGTTTATAGCCAAATTGAAGAAACTTCGACTAAATTATATTCAGTTCGCTACAAGTGAAGGACAATTCTGTAACATGACATGAAAATAATTAAATTTCCAATGCTCACACAATACATCTTGGTTGGCCACTTATTTTCCAACAATTATAATTACGAAGCAAATACCAATTAAATATGCAACCACTTATAATTATCTGCTTTTGTTATGAACTGTTCATTAGTAAAGCTAGTGGCCTTCATAAGAATAGACCTAATAGCACCGACATGAAAGCACAATGGTAGCATTCAAGGTGTTGTCGATTTTGTATGTAATTATGATAACACTTAGATAAATTTCCGCTCAGTAATAAGAATAATTGGACCTTAAATCATTCATCATCTGTTCAGACATTCAAAGGTATCTGAATACACACAAAATATATGTATAATAGCATGTCATTATATATGCATTAAAAGCACTCAAGTGCCAACGAGGATTACAAAATAACCCAACTATTTTGACAACACTGAAAGGCTCTTATTTCCAAATAATATGTTGCTACTAATTTGTTTTAAGTAGGTTTTTGACAGGTCAGCAACACGATACTATGCTGCAGTGACAAATGGCACATAATTACACTATGATTACACTTTACAGTTTTTATTTAAACAAGAGATGTTTGTAAAACATCTATGCCCCCTGACTTGCAGCCAAGTTGTGAATATGTGCAATTGTTAAGATTTTTTTTCAATATGCAATCCCAAGCGAGGTCTCAATATACGGTATCTATGTATGGAGTTCATTAAAATATCTCGATGCGTTCTCAAGTTATTGAGCAGAAATTGTTTTTCTATTTTCAGTAATGGTGACCTTGACCCCACCCACCCCATATGAAATCCCAAGAGAGGTCTCCATATAAGGTATCTATGTGTCAAGTTTCATTAAAATATCTCGATGGGTTCTCAAGTTACTGAGCGGAAACCGTTTTTCCATTTTTAGCAATGGTGACCTTGACCCCACCCAACCCATATGCAATCCCAAGCAAGGGATATAAGGTATCTATGTATTAAGTTGCATTAAAATATAATGCTTGTCAAGTTATTGTGGGAAAAGCAGGAACGGTGAGCATTAAAATATCTTAATGCTTGTCAAGTTATTGTGGGAAAAGCGTTTTTTTATTTTTAGTAACGGTGACCTTGACCTTGAACCAACCCACCGATATCAATGTATGAAGTTTTTCATTAAAATATCTTGATGCGTTCTTAAGTTATTAAGCAGAACCATTTTCTATTTTTAGTAACTGTCACATTGACCTTGACCGCACCCACCCCATATGCAATCTCAAGCAAGGCTTCGATATAAGGTATATATATATATATATATATGAAGTTTCATTAAAATATCTCGATGCATTCTCAAGTTATGGAGCAGAAACCTTCCTTTTATTTTTAGTTATGGTAACCTTGACCCAACCCACCCCATATGCAATCCCAAGCTAGGTCTCAATATAAGGTATCTTTGTATGAAGTTTCATTAAAATATCTCTATGCTTTCTCAAGTTATTGAGCGGAAACCGTTTTTCTATTTTTAGTAATGGTGACCTTGAGCATGACCCCACCCACCCCATATGCCATATTAAGCGAGGTCTCGATATAAGGCATCTATGTTTAAAGTTTCATTAAAATATCTAGATGCGTTCTCAAGTTATTGAGCGGAAAACGTTTTTCTATTTTTAGCAACGGTGACCTTGACCTTTGACCTCAAAATGTATTGGCGTCTTCCTTTCCTCCCAAGTAACCAGCATACAAAATGTCATGATCGTAGGTCAGAGCGTTCTCTAGATATAGTGCGGAAACAAAATGGTCTACCGACCGACCGACCATCCGACTGACCAACCGACAGACGGACAAGTGCAAAGAAAGATACCCCCACTTCTTCGAAGAGGGGCATAATAATAAACCCCAGTCCTGTGCCAAAGAGAGAATTTTATTGTGTACTGCTTTTCCTCCACAACTGATACCACTAGAATTGTCACGAGTGATGGATATACCCCCACAATTTGGCCTTGTCACAAAACTATGGCATTCATTCGAAAGAAATGGACAGATAGAGAATGCTATATTTGTGAATGGTCAACAGTGTATTTTGGAAAAATTTAATTTCAATACAAGCCATAAATCTGTCAACATTTAGTGGTTTATAACCCAAGTTGAACTTGATCTGTATTTTATGATAATACACATATGTACCAAAAATAATTTTAATACGTGAAGCCTTTCATGTGTTACAGTCCATTTTTGGGGGGAAATTAAAGTCCAAAAGGGGCCTTAACTGTGTCAAAATTCAGTGGTTTGTAACCAAAGTCGAACTTGACCTGTATTTTATGATGCTACACATGTGTACCAATAATTACTTTAAAATGTCAGCAATTGTTGAGTTATCGTCAGGAAACTATGTTTTTAGGGAATTAAAGTCAAATAAAGGGCCATAAATCTGTCAAAATTTAGTGGTTTGTAACCAAAATCGAACTTGACCTGTATTCTATGATGTCACACCTGTGTACCAAAAATTATTCCAATATGTGAAGCCTTTCTTGAGTTATCATCTGGAAACAATGTTTTTAGGGAATTTTAAGTCGAAACAGGGCCATAACTCTGTCAAAATTTAGTGGTTTGTAACCAACATCGAACTTGACCCGTATTGTATGATGTTACACATGTGTACCTAAAATTATTTGAATATGTTAAGCCTTTCTTGAGTTATCATCCGGAAACAAAAAACCATTAGACTTACAAGCTCACTCCTATATACCTCCCCTAAACTTCGTTTGTGGCGGTATAATAATGGTTTAAACCAAAATATCTGCATACTCAATAGAATGTCTACAGTATGGCTGAAATGCTTTAAATGCAGTATGATATTTTTTCCATCTCAATAGCCCTAAAGGACTACCAAATTATGGATACATATAAATAGCACATATTTTTCAGGTCACGCCATGGTACCATGATTCCGTCATGTACAGTTCATAGTTTCCAAAGATTCTTACATACTATAAACAAGACTTGTAGACCGTAGGACACGGATGCCACCCACATTCGGCTGGTTGTCACAAAACTCCACTAATGTCAAAAAAAAATGCAGCAAAATACCCAGGTGCACAAGTTTACATGCTGATGAACATGTTTATTAAGTTTCATCACTAGCAGTTATACTTTTCAAATAACACGCGACAAAAGTCCATAAATGTATTTTTTTTGCTATAAAAGGGCAATAACTCCACTGACGTCAGAAAAAATTCACCAAAATACTCATGTGCACAAGTTCATATGCTGATAAATAAGTATATAAAGTTTTATTGCTCTAGCGGTAACACTTTTTGAGTTACGCGCGACACAAAAATCCGACGGACAAGGGCAAATCTATACACCACCACTCTGCAAATTGGGGCATAAAATAAAATACCATCTTATTGGTTTTACAAGTTATTATTATTGTTTATCTTTAGTGGATCTTATAATTAAAGATACTGCACTCCAGATAGGCATAAAAATGTGCTGTTTTTGTAGTTATGTCTAAACAGTAAAAACATTAGTAAAACCATCATTTTTTGTATAGAACACGATCAAATACTGTCATAAACTGTATAATTTATTGAAGAAATTTCCTTGAACCCGGAATTCTTGATTTATAAATACTGCGGCTTTTCCCAATACAAGCACCTGATAAAAATATGCGTATGCGCGACATGACAACATTTAACTGTAATAACCTAAATATAAACAGCACTATTTTAAAATCACTAAGTGAGTTAGACCGATAAAGACGAACTATATAAAACCATTGTGTTTCAGGTAAATTAAAACATATGTGTCTAATTTTTCAATGTATTCTATATGATCATATAAGAAAAATTGTGTATTTTTGACAGTTTTCTTTAGTTTTTACGATTAGACCATCTGTAGTGCAGTCCCTTTAAAAATTCATCCTAAAATCTTGTAATTGCAAGACATTTTGGAATTGCCTAAAAAGTTAGATTATTAATATGCTTTAAACCCAGCACCATTTATCAATATGTCCAATACGGATTTTGATGTCATACCTGCATTGAATTGAATTAGTTCTAGCATAACATCCATTACAACAATTTCAATCAAGGCTTTTATTGATTTCAACATGAATGGTTTAGGTCTTGAGTGTCTTGTGAAGAACCAACACATATAAAGGCATTTCAACAGGTTGTCTTTACAAAACAACAGAATGATAAGAATGGTACATTATATTGATCAGTAGTGCAAATTGCCATTCTGAGTGGGTTTAACTGCTGGGGTATCTTCTTAAATACCCTATTAAAAGTATATTCCAAGGTTTAAGTGAATAACTTCTGTAGTTTTGAAGTTACAAAACTTTTGATCATAAACTTTAACCAGAAAATCTATATTAAAAAGGGACAAAACTCTGTCGTAATCCAAAACAGAGTTATGGGGAAACCTCTGTCATAATCCAAAACAGAGTTATGGGGAATGTTGCCCCTGATACTGAAGTTGATGACAAAGGTATATTCCAAGTTTCAAGTGAATAAATTGTATAGTTTTGAAATTACAAGACTTTTGAATAAAAACTTTAAACAAATTCAGATGCTGACGCTGTTTTGATTATTATTTATGTACACCATCAAGTGTTAGGATGTGCCTAAACATATCTATGACTTATGTTCCTCCATGCAGTTAAGAAAATCCTGATATGACAGTACATTCTCTAAATAACTGAATTGTTTATCCATCAAAAAAAAAAAAGAAAACCAGCTGCAAGTGAAAGACAACACTGCTACTTGACATGAAAACTACTTAATTTCCAATGTTAACACTTCTGATCTACACATTTTGTCACTTATTTTCCAACAATTATGATAAACGGAGCAAATACCAAACAAATATGCGAACACTTTTATAGATCTGCCTTTGTATTGAAACGTTCATCAGTGAAGATTGCGACCATCATAGAATCAAAGCAAATAACCCGGCACTAAAGCACAATGACAGCATTCAAGGTGTTTTCAATGTTGTATGCAATTATGGCTATTGCCTACCTACCCGAATTTTCTTTGTTAGATCAAACCAGTTCTTTATATGCCAAATATTCTATCTTTTCTTTGAGTTAAATAAAAGCTCGCTCTACTTCCATTTTGGTCATTTTCTACTGGGTTAACGAATTAACTGTATCAGCTTGGTCCACGCATTTCAATCGGTCATATCAAAATGCAATTCTTATCATGTTTTATCAAACTTGTGAAAACTATGGACTGTTTGCTGGCATTCATTGTCTTATTAAAGATGATTGCTAGAAAATCGTCATATCAACAGACACTTGATTATATTATCAAAAGCATAGTTTGTGTTAAATGCCATACTTTGACGCTAAATGGATCATAAATTTGCAATTAAAAACAATATATATATGAGGCGTGTCGTGGGAAAACCGGGCTTAATGAATGTGCGTAAAGTGTCTTCCAGGATTAGCCTGTGCAGTCTGCACACGCTAATCCGGGACAACACTTTCCGCTTTTATGGTATTTTCTCTTTCAAGGAAGTGTCTTCTAAACATAAATCCACTGCAGGCGGAAAGTGTCGTCCCGTAGAGCCTGTGCAGACTGCACAGGCTAATCAGGGACGACACTTTACACACATGCATTAAGCCCAGTTTTCCCACGGCATGCCACATAAATATATATTGCCTACCTACCAGCCCGTTACCAGCGACCTTGGGTAGGCAATGGCAAACAAACAATTTTTTAAGGTTGGCCTGACAATTATTAAGATGCGTGTTTATATGTTCATTATTTTGTTTTATAAATGTCTGAATGGATGGCTTATACTTACTGTTCGGAAAAAAGTTCTTCTTGCAAGATTAAAGCCACAGTCCTCAGAATACAATTCAATACGTCCTTAATTGGCATAAGCTCTAATGAACGTAAATGCCGTTTATTCAACTGAAAACTGTTTATTATTTACAAAATGCAATTTATAATGTCTATGTTCGAAAACGTTTGGTCCGAATGGAATACACACTCATGTACATGCTGATTTACTCCAGAAGCATCACCAGCTATCGCATACAGAAACAAAACGATAAAAATTTACAAAAACATTATTATTTTACCGATTTCAATGCAGTTTATTTTTATTTTGATCGGTAAGATGTCCATTAGAAATGATTTCTGTAAAGTGTTATTTTTACTACATATATATGTACTGCCACTTTAAATACCACATTTCTGATTGATCTTTAAATTAAGATTCCTCCAAAAATCTTTCAATTGCCATACATTTTGGAATTGCCTATTGAAATAGTTCTAATAAAACAACCATTACAACGATTTCAATCAAGGCTCTGATCAGTTTTGACATGAATATTTTAGGTCGTGAAGTCCAACCTAATTAAAGGCATTTCAATAGGTTGTATTTTATAAGAGCAGAATCGTGCGAATTCGCTCGTGAACAAGGCTTACTGCTAAACAATCCTTAATATCTGAAATGTGAATCACACACAAAAGTTTTTCAAAATGGTATATAATGTTGATCAGAAGTTTACAATGCCAATGTGCATGGGCATAATCCTTGGTATATTTTCTTAAAAACGTGTACCGGTATCTTATAAAAAATATTTTAACTAAAGGTGCACTAAATGGAAAATTTGTATACCAAAGTTTGCTTTTTTTGAAGATGAATGATAACCCTATTCAATTATTCTTAAATATCCAATGAAAATTTAACTTAATGAGTACATAGTGGAAGATTTTGTATAACAAAGCTTGTGGTTATTTGATCAGGGCTATGTGACACAGGAATTCACTGGGAGGGGAATCTCATTATCAAGCTTTTCAAAATTGTGTAGTGTCTATTGGTTAGTTTTCAAACATCATAATTGGACCATAGAATTTGTAACGCATATTATTTCAGCTAAACTTGTCTGCATTTTTATCAAAGTAGCACTGGTAACTACATGCCAAAGATATATTAACGAGAAACGATAATAGATCTGTGATTGTGCTTTTGTGTGTTAACAATTGCTTTCACATTCCAATTTGAAGTCAGTCGTAAGGGATATGATATACTCAGAGTAGTGTTTTATCTTATTTTACCTTCTACTGCTTCTGGTATCTATTACTATATCTATTACTGAACCAACAGATACAACAACAACAAAGTATGCCCCAATGCAATTGTAAAGTAAAATGGACGAAGAACCAACACAATTTAGACAGAAAGAGGTATGAGCAAATCCAGTATGATACACTTTCACATTAACTATGAACATTAAACGAGAGGGCCATAAAGCTCTCGGTCGCTCACCTGAGAGGCTAAGGAACTAAATTGTTCTGAGTAAGTTTCATGAAGATTCGGCTAAGCATGTGGCCTCTGGAGTGTTCACAAGCTTTTTCTTCAATTTGGTCTGGTTACCTCCTTTTTGACCCCATTTGACCCGGTTTCGAACTTGTCTTAGATCTCATTGGGACAAATGTTCTGAGCAAGTTTGATGATTATTGGGTTATAAAGTCTATAAAGTTTCATCAATCTCATGCAATGTCTCGCTAAACGGTAT